>SJYO01014747.1:10465087-10586836 GCA_006410555.1 Capra ibex | reverse complement strand
TGGTCGGGGTTCGTAGGACATAGGACTTAGCTTGGATCTGACCGCTAAGCAAAGAATATACTATAATATGTACAAAGTTACGGTAAGAGGGTGTGGTAGGGTGGGAGAGGGAGAGGGTGTCTCAGGTTTTCAGACAAGACATGTAGACACAGAGAAAACGACAGAGTGTATGTCCCAATAGTAATGGTAGAAGGATTTAAGGTATATATACACAATCATATGACATAACCACAAAAAGAAAGACCGAATGAAGTGAGACATATTAGCCGAGGTCAAAGTAGGTGGAGTAATCTTGACTAAGTTTACATAAGAAAAACTACCGACTCATTATGAGGTAACACATATACATGGTATCGAAAGAATAGGTAAGTAGACGACTACCTGTAGACCCAACGAAGGTACAGGATCGATAATATTTGTCACGACGCTACTTGTAACCCCATGTGCACAGAGAAAGTTAAGATCAAAGGAACCACACATACGGTCTCCTTATCCTACCCCTCTGGTGAAAGAGGGGGTGATTAAGTGGTTTTCTTGTAAAAATGAATGAAAAAAAATTGTAAGGAGAGGTGGAAGGGGTAGTCCATTCAAGACAATCGTGTTTTCGAACGAGTGTCTATATAGACCTTATATCATCTTGGGGTTTATTTGCACGTAAATGTTTGTTTTTACTTATTTACCCGGTTTCCTTCTGGACCTTTCACACTACAGTGTCTTTGTACCTTCATCTCGAATGTAGAATATGAGAATCCTCCAAAACTTTTTGTCTTGTGGTTCTCTTACACGTCCATTTCTTCACCCTCTTTTCTCTAGACTAAACGGTCAAAACCACCAACCACCTCCCCAGAAAGGTGTCTCTTCTCTCTCGTCTTTGACCCAACAACTCACAACTTTCTACTTTTTCCGTTGTCATACCTCCGATGGCTTATATTGTAAAGAAAAGTTCTTTTCAAACCTATTTTTCAGAACCGTCGGTCTGTACGCCCATCTAACCGTCGTCTACGAATAGAGGGAAAAGTTGACAAATAACCGTCACCAGTCTCGACTCGTCGAGTTCGTCTGAACATTTTACATTATTGAATAAATATGGATATTTGGGCGTTCCTCGATCCAAAAATTAAAACAATAACAACAAATCACCGGTTCAGGACAGACTGAGACACTGGAGTACTTGACTTCGTGTGGTTCGAAGGGACAGGAAGTGATAGAGGGCCTCAAACGAGTTTGAGTACAGGTAACTTAGCTATTACGGTAGGTTGGTAGAGAAAGAGACAGTGGGGGAAGAGGAGGACGGGAGTTAGAAAGGGTTGTAGTCCCAGAAAAGGTTACTCAACCGAAAAGCGTAGTTCACCAGTTTCATATCTTCAAAGTTGAAGTCGTAGTCAGAAAGATTGCTTATGAGTCCCAACTATAGGAAATCCTAACTAACCAAACTAGAACGTCAGGTTTCCTGAAAGTTCTTAGAAGAGGTCGTGGTGTTAAACGTTCATAGTTAAGAAGTCGTTGAAAGTAATATTTCACTACACATAATTAATATATTTTGTGTTTTTCTTACTTTCATTTTTCACATGGAAAAGTAGGTACAAATTACAGAACAATATAAAAGATTATAAAAAGAGATGTACAAAAATCTTTCCTTAGTAAGATATAAACATCAAAATATAGACATACGAGAGTACATAAAAAAGTACGTAGTACGATAATTTACAAAAATTTTACACTGAAAATCAACTAGGGTATAGGATACCTTTGTGTAGATATAGAAAGAGAAAGATATATATATTGAATATATTATATCAGATATATACCATCACCACCAAATCAACGATTCAACACAGGCTGAAAAGACTAGGGTACCTGACATCGGACGGTCCGAGGAGACAGGTACCCTAAGAGGTCCGTCCTTATGACCTCACCTAACGGTAAAACGAGAGATTCAGATATGTATTAAATATATTATATTAAATATATATTAAACATATTCTATTAGATACATAAATTAATAAGAATAGACATATCTTAGATAAATATGTATACAATATATACATTTATACAATATGTATTATACGTATTTACATCAAATAAATTGATAAAAAGATAAGTCCCTATAAATCCAAGTCCAGTCTACAAACAATAGGAAACAGACGGGTCGTCGAAGCCTTGTAGGAAGACTATAAACTCCCTTACGAGGACGTGTGCAGGACAGAGACGTAGTGTAAAAAAGAATGGACGTTAAGAGAACAATCGGTGGAGTGGAAAGAGAGGAAATGTCGAGAGTAAGGTGGACTGGTCACAAACGGTCTTGAGGACCATGTTTATAGATGTTTTAGTACAGACGGACTCTCAAAAACTACCTTGAATGAGAATGGAAACGTTTTCTACCTTCAAATGGGAGTAGTAGGAGGATTGGACCACCGACACAAAGTTCCCGTTTTGGTATCTAGGTTGTTTCGAATCCTTTAGAACTTTGGATGACAAAGGTACTCTTTTGTGTAAAAGTTCCGTCTTAGTGACTGAATTAAGACTCGACGACGACGACGACGACGATTCAACGAAGTCGGTACAGGCTGAGACACACTGGGGGTATCTGTCGTCTGGTGGTCCGAGGGGGACAGGGACCCTAAGAGGTCCGTTCTTATGACCTCACCCAACGGTAAAGGAAGAGGTTACCCACTTTCACTTTTCACTTTCACTTCAGTCAGTCAGTACAGACTGAGAATCGCTGGGGTACCTGACGTCGAGTGGTCCGAGGAGGCGGGTACCCTAAAAGGTCTGTTCTCATGATCTCACCCTACTGTAACGGAAGACTCGATGACCCATGGTCATTGAAGAATTAAACCCATGGTGTAAGGACAGAATATAGATACTTTCTTACAGAGAGTCTCTTAGACTAATTCTAATATTTCGTCCCTCTCGTGTAAGAGAATAGAGAAACACACAACCTACACGGAACGTATAGAAAGTCTCTGTGTAGTAAAGTCTCTACTTTACTGATCCGAACCGGAGTTTAGTGTACGTTTAACATGGAATCGCAAAACTTGTTATAACACTAGTAACGAAGAAACCTCCTCAAACGGAACCAACTAACCCCATTCTTATTTTTCTTTTCAGGAAACATTCCAATTTTTAGTACTAGTGTTATTATTTTTCATAGTCACATTGAATTTTGATGAAGAAGGATGGTAGGAGGTACGAAACTGAAAGGGTTTCTCTTTGGGTTCATTCTGCCATCCGTGACGCTCTCCCGTAGTCTCCCGTCTGTCTGACTTTGGTGTTAGTGTCTGTTGATCGGTTAGACTAGTGTGATCCTGGTGTCGGAACAGATTGAGTCACTTTGATTCGGTACGGGCACCCCGGTGGGTTCTACCCGACCAGTACCACCTCTCCAGACTGTCTTACACCAGGTGGTCTCTTCCCTTACCGTTCGGTGAAGTCATAAGAACGGAACTCTTGGGGTACTTGTCACACTTTTCCGTTTTTCTATCCTGTGACTTTCTACTTGAGGGGTCCAGTCATCCACGGGTTATACGATGACCTCTAGTCACCTCTTTATTGAGGTCTTTCTTACTTCCCTACCTCGGTTTCGTTTTTGTTGTGGGTCGACACTTACCCTGACCACTATCTTCGTTCTAAACTACGACATTTCTAGTTATAACGTATCCTTGGACCTTACAATCCAGTCACTTAGTTCCGTTTAACCTTCACCGGTTTGTCCTCTACCGTTCTCACTTGTAGCTGTAATGTCCATAGTCGCTTGATTTTACCTGACTTTACCCACTTAAATTGAGTCTACTGGTAATATAGATGATGGCACCCGTCCTTAGGGAATCTTCTTTACCTCATCGGTAGTATCAGTCACAACTTTGACTTTGAGGTTATGAAAACGGTGGACTACACTTCTCGACTGAGTAAACTTTTCTGGGACTACGACCCTTTCTAACTCCCGTCGTCCTCTTCCCCTGCTGTCTCCTACTCTCCCAACCTACCGTAGTGGCTGTGTTACCTGTACCCAAACCCACCTGAGACCCTCAACCACTACATGTCCCTGCGGACCGTACGACGCCAAGTACCCCAGCGTTTCTCAGTCTGTGCTGACTCGCTGACTGGACTGACTGACTTTGACTTTTACTATTCGAAGTTTCTTAAACGAAGCATTTCGAGATAAGACACTTTTTTTTCCTTTTCAGACAGTAAAACTTTGTCTCCTGAGTGGATCGCTTTTACATCACACGGTTTACACTCTACCATAATCTTCATACAAGAGGAGGTTAGACTGGATGACGACCGACCTCCCCCTAAATATCTTTTCCTCTTCCAACTAGTGAGGGACGTAGGGACGTCTCACCAAAGGCACACGACAGAACCCATACGTTACCTCAGGACTGGAGTTATAGAGGGAAGAGACCAAACCGTCCCCGAGAAGAACCGTCTCTTAGTTAGCCATTCGGACTGATCTAATCCTACGTTTTATAAATTGAACTCAGATAATAGCTCTTCTCAAGAGAGGATTAGACTTTATATCCCTACTCAGTAACTATAAGTAAAGATTTATTTAAGGTAAGAGTAATAACCCCTCTCGTCCAATAAAACCATTGAGTTCGCTCTATTGGATTAATTTTGAACTATATTTTTAAGTCGTACGGTATATCATGAAGTGGACAGGTTTCATTTGTGTCTGTTCGTGCTAAATAAAATGACCTCGTAGGGAGTACGTTTTAATGGTCACTCATATAGTGTTGGTTAATGTCCGGTGACATATACGTTTAATAATGAGAAAGTTAATAAATATCTCTCGACACTCACATGTGTCAAGAAATATCTCGTAGTTTGTGTCTTCTGTCCCAGAGACTTATTCCTTTAGACTTGTCGTCTCTGTGTAGAGTACCTTACTATACCAACCCACCGTCTTTTTCTTATACTTTAGGTGAACGTCTTTCAATTTCTTCTTTTTCCCCCCTACATACCGAATTCTAGAAGTCTTTTAGGTCTCTTTTGATCAGTGGTCTTATTCCTACCCGAAGAACGGTTTAATCCTGGCATCGTATACAAAAACAAAAGAACCGAAGGTAGGGGGTGAGGGTTGGTGAACGGTAAAATGTTACAATCCAAGATCTGAAGGAAAAATAGAAATAAAAAGTGAGTTTGAATACACGTTATTGTCCGTAGTATTCGCTTCCATTCTTGTTCGGCGTTGACTTTACGTTATAAAGTTGAATGGATTGTCAGTTCCTATTTATAGACCTCATATATTTTTGGGATTTCTAATTATTCTTTTAATGATTCATGAGTTGGGGTTAAGTAGTTGTTTAATATATTTTTTACGTTAATGGTATTTTTCTTTGTATTCATCAGTTAATGTGTATACTTTTCTACGAACTATAATGGTCATTGACCCCCTTTACGGTCGACTTGTTTCTATCGGGAAACCGTTTTTAAAATCTTAAATCATTATATAACCTTTGTCGTTTTCCTTTATGAGAGTTTGTCGACCAATCTCATATTCTGAGTACACAGACAAAACCTCTTTTGTACGTCAGAAATAATTTTAACAAAGAATTTCCCGTATAGGTCACGGGATCGGTAAGGTGTGGAACAACTGATGGATGATATTCTTTGTATGAAGGTGACGTGTGTCCTCTATGCAAATTGTTACGAAAAAGATATATTTCTTCGTTTTGAACCGGTAAACATCTCTACAGCTACCCGGATTTCTCACAGGACATCTCACTTCACTTAGTCTTTCTCATTTTGTTTATAATATATAATTACGTATATACACCGTAGATCTTTTTACTATGACTACTTGGACAAATGTCCTGTCCTTATCTCTGTGTCTATATCTCTTGTTTGTACCTATGGTTCTCCCTTTCCCCCACTCTCTTTGACCCTCTAACCCTGATTATCTATATGTGATAACTATGTTACATATTTTACCCAATGATTACTCGTGGATGACACATCGTGTCCCTTGAGAGGAATTCCGTGACATCACTGAATTTATGCTTCCTTCAAGTTTTTCCCCGTCTTTTGACTAAGTAAAACGACATGTCATCTGTGATTGTGTTGTAACGTTTCGTTGATATGAGGTTATTTTTTAATTAAAATTTTTTTCTCGATGAACCCCGACACTTTGACAAGACAAATTATTTTAGAATCCGTGTACTATAATAAGTAAACGATTTTAGGTATCGTAAATGTTGTGTTTCTCACTCAGAATCACCTTTGACACCTAAACCAAATCATTGTTATATAGTTATAATCAAGTGGTCCACATTATTTTCATTGGGTGATCGCGTTTTACAACCATTATCCCTTGTAAAACCCCAACCCTCACGTATATACCCCTGAGAAACAGGGAGAACGAGCCAAAAAGACATTTGGATTTGATAACGAGAATTTTTAATTCAAATGATGAATTTTCTTCTTTTACCCTTTACAAATTATAATAACTTCTAGACCACCACGTCTGTTACTGTTACGACTGTCCTGCTAGATCTTTCCTCCCACACTTACACACACACACACGTGCAGACACGGGTACACGTACTTACACAAATTGGATATTTGTTATCACCGTCACTTATATAGAACGAAAATATAGAAAGAATAGAAAATAAAAATTTATGTCTTCACCGAAAAGAGGGTAATCTCTCATTCAAAGAACTCTCTATTTTCTAAAAAGAGTGTAGAATGATGAAAAGTCAGTGGGATTCGTCTCTTCATAACTACAATTCAATAACAGATTTTCTTCTAATATTAAGACTAGTTACGTAAAGTGAAAAGATATCTAGTCTATTTGGTTTTCACCCGGGCCTTTATTGTAATCCATTCTCATTATAATCCTATCAAATTGGGATTTCTCATAATTTCATAATTCATGATTTCTTTGTTTTTACACAGAAAATATTAAGTACTCAAAAGATATTACTTAAATATATGAAAGAACGAAGATCCTTGTGAACCAATAGTACCAGAGGAGTAAAGTGAAGGGAGGTGGGTACAGCCATTGTTTGAGAAGGTGTAAGTAAGGTGTAAACTCTAAGAAATTGATACTGTTTCTTTCAGGACCTAATAACAAAGCGGGAAATAAACAACTAAAAGTAAGAACCATAACATGAACAGGTGGAACGCAAGGAAAGAAAGGACGGAGAAATGAATTTTTAGAATTGACCTACGGTATCGTGACGGTCGTCGTAGACGGAGAGTAGCAGGTTTAGAAACACAGACAGGAAGACGTCCCGACATTCGGTTTCGAAGGTTTGTTTAACCTAGTGTATAGTCTTTCAATGGTTCATCAGGCAGGTACCTAAGTTTCTTGTCATACATCTGGGGTTCTCATTTCAAGTCTACGACTTTTTCGGGGAACCTAAAATTCAATCCAAAGACTCTATAACTGCAAATGCACTTCTCCAGTGAGAGTGTTCTATAAACTCTTCCTGAGACCTCAGTCTCGTTTCCTGACGACTTTCTAAGTTCGATAATGTTTGACTGAACCGTACCCTTCTAGGAGGACTTCTGATTTCTTTTGGTCACGTCACAGTCAATTGTCGTTTGGTACACGAACTAAGTCGTGGATAAGGTAAACAATGACAAGTCAAGTCAAGTCAGCGAGTCAGCACAGGCTGAGGAACACTGGGGTGCTTGGCGTCGTGCGGTCCCGAGGGACAGGTAGTGGTTGAGGGTCTCAGGTAAGTTTGGGTGCAGGTAACACAGCCACTACGGTAGGTTGGTAGAGTAGGAGACAGCAGGCGAAGAGGAGGACGGGAGTTAGGGTCGTAGTCCCAGAAAGGTTTACTCAGTCGAGAGACGTAGTCCACCGGTTTAATAACCTCAAAGTCGAAGTTGTAGTCAGGAAGGTTACTTGTGAGTCCTGACTAGAGGAAATCCTACCTGACCAACCTGGAGAAACGTCAGGTTCCCTGAGAGTTCTCAGAAGAGGTTGTGCTGTCAAGTTTTCGTAGTTAAGAAGCCACGAGTCGAAAGAAATATCAGGTTGAGAGTGTAGGTATGTACTGGTGACCTTTTTGGCATCGGAACTGATCTACCTGGAAACAACCGTTTCATTACAGAGACGAAACATCATACTATAGATCCAACCAGTATTGAAGGGAAAGTTCCTCGTTCTCAGAAAGTTAAAGTACCGTCGTTAGTGGTAGACGTCACTAAGACATTGGGTCTTTTTATTTCAGTCGGTGACAAAGGTGACAAAAAGGTAGATAAACAGTATGACCCCTCCACTATTTCGGCCTCTTCGAATATTTAGACTGTTCCTCCCGTTACGAAACGGTTATTCCGGTGTCGTGTAAATACTTCTGTGTAAGAAACGGTACTTCAGGGTGTCTTTGGACCTTTACGTACAGAAATAATATTACACAAACATAAAGTTAAAACTTTAAACCCCTGTCAACGAGTTTTTTCTTTTCCCTTCTACACTGCCTTCGCTAACGTGTAAGTCGGGTCTGTCCAAAGAACAGTTCTCGAATTCAAACAGTTCTATTTGAAGACAGAGAGAATCTCTACTTTTCATTAACCCTCTCTTCTCCTACATGTCTCAAGAACTTATTTCGAATAACAAAGGTCGACGATGACGAATCTACGAAGTCAGTGCAGGTTGAGACACGTTGGGACACCTGAGATCAGGGGGTCCAAGGAGACAGGTACCCTAAGAGATCCGTCCTCATGACCTCATCCATCGGTACGGGAGGAGGTCCCCTAGAAGGGAGGGGTCCCTAGCTTGGACTCAGAGGGCATGACGTCCATATAAAAAATGGTTAACAAAGGTCCTGTATCTTAAATGTCTTTACATTTTCTTTGAATAATTGATAACTGACTTTACAAACACTTTTTCCTGTAACATAAAGTTTCTTAAAGATTCTATGTTCTTTATTTATTCTAATTAGACTAGTGGTTTCGTTATTAAAAACCTCTTTTAAAATTTATTTCCGTATCATTTTTTCGTCTATATACTATTAAAAAGTATCTGTTATGTTAAAAATTCGTTCTCATCTTTATACCACTCTAATTTTAACGACCTGTTTTGAAAAAAGAAGGGAGAATTATCTGGGACTTAGTTTCCCACTTTCCGACTTTACTTCATGTATCTTTATTTTGACTATTATTGATTCACAGTGACATTCTATTTCCCTGGGACTCTTTACTCTTCTGAGTTTGTAGGTCTTAGTATTGAAACATAAACTCTGAAAAATAATTATTATAAACAATTTAATATTTTACTATGGAAGAGTAACTCTATTTCCACCATATCCCTTCTTTTTATTACTGCAAGGAAAGGGGTGGAGATTGAGACAGGGAAACCTTAGTCACGTCGGGACACCTAACATAAGAAGTGTTCAGAAAGGTACTATTTCTGATTTTCATAAAATTTATAAGAATCTGGTTTGAACCTTAAGGAACGATTATATCTAGTACATAATAAGTTGGTATATAGGGGTCATTTATTTATTACTAACTTATTTATCTCTTTACTTACTTACAAATAGTGACAAATTACCATTTTAGAGAACTCCGTTCCATAGTACAGAATAATTAGAAACGTAAGATTAATTGATCTTGGAACGTCACAATATCAATATCCATTAATTAAAAAAACTGAACAACTGATTTACTTCCTTTCTACCTACTTAAAGTTGGAATTTAACTTTAACCTTCCCCGTTCACTTCCTCTTTTTATATGTTATTTTCTTTCTTTACATTCCTTTTCACTACTTTTTTCACACTTTCTTAATCTTTTTCTCCTTCAACCTCCTTGTCTCTCTCTCCTTGTCTACTCCTGTCTCTATTTTCTCTCGACTTCTATTTAGGGGTATAAATCTCTTAGGTGCATCATCGTCCTTTCAATTTTCTCTTCGGGGTCGTCTCTCTTAAAGGATTCAGAGTTACTAGAGGAACGGTTCTTGGTAAAAATTGACGAGAAAGGAAAAGGAGGTGTAGAAAGTACGATACGCACACACGAGTCGGTGAAGATCCCTGACATCGGGCAGTCCGAGGAGACAAGTACCCTAAGAGATCCGTTCTTATGACCCCCCCAATTGTACCCTAGTGGAGGTCCTCTAGAAGAGTTGGGTCCCTACCTTGACGCAAAGGACGTCGAGGACGTAACGTCCGTCTAAGAAATGGTGACTCGGTGGTCCCTTCGAGAGAGACTACAAAACGGTTAAGAAATAAAAGAATGTTCGGCAAGTAGGGTAAAAGGACGGATCAGTATTAAGTAATACAATTACCGGTACTACAATTAAGAAGGACGTTATAATGAATTCAGTATTGTCACGTATTATTTTGTTCAAACTGATGAGATAGTACGAACGCACCTAAGGACGATTCTTTGAAGTCGACACAGAGAAACGTTGGGACACCTGACATCGGGAGGTCCGAGGAGACAGGTACCCTAAGAGATCCGTTCTTATGGCCTCACCCAACGGGACAGGAGGAGGTCCCCTAGAAGGGTCGGGTCCTTAACTTTGACGTGGGAAATGTAGAGAACGTAACCGTCCACCCAAGAAATGGTGATCCTGGTAGTCCCTTCGGAAGATAATACGAATTATTCGGGTATTGAATCTCAGGTTTTAAGTTCCCGATGTAAGGTATCCCAACGTTTCTTAGTCTGTGCTGACTTCTCTAAATCCTCCATGTGCGTATTCGAAAATAATATATAAAACTTAGAAAAACTTGAACAAGTAAGTTCTACCTATTAAATAGTAAACAGATTGCATCACATGGAAAAGGGTAAAAGTCATTTGGGACTTACAAAAACGAAGTTATATGAGATACGTTATAACATGTAATAAGTTGATGTTCACACATTATATACATCGATATACACTCACGAAGGAAACTTACGGTTCTTATAATTATTATATTAAAAATCTTATATTACAGTTATACCTAATTAAGAGAATTTCGAAGTACTATTTTAACTTATATACTAACTAGGTAAATAAGGAAGTATTTATTTCAGTTCATAGATATAACACGGATCTTTAATACTATTCGTTCTTTTATTTGTATAATTATCGAGGATGGAACTACCTTGAATTTCTCAGACCACTTTTTTCTGTTTATCAAAGTCAGTCTATCATAATAATAATGTTATCCACTTTTTATCTACGGAGTTTTATTGTAATTGTGTACAGTTTTACAATTATTGTTTTTTGATTTTGTTTAGTCGTTTTTGAATTATGTTTTAGAACCTTTCTTAAAGATGACCGATATTTGAGTTAATCTAACTTGACCCTTTTTATTATTAACAGACAAAGTACGAAACAGAGTACTAGTACTTTCACTTGTTCACTTTCACAATCAACGAGTCAACACAGGTTGAGAAACACTAGGGTGCCAGACAGCGGGCGGTCCGAGGAGACAGGTACCTTAAGAGGTCCGTTCTTATGACCTTACCCAACGGTAAAGGAAGAGGTCTCCTAGAAGGGTTGGGTCCCTAGTTTGGACCCAAAGGGAGTGACGTCCGTTTAAGAAATGTCAGACTCGGTGGTCACCAGGATTTTATTTAGTTTCGGAGAAAAATGTCTACGGTATGGTAGATAAAGGATAGAGTCTTTAGGTCAAAAACAAGGTACTTCTTACGACTTATTGATATGGACAAGACATGTTTACTATGAAAAACTTCGGGTTTCAAAGGAGAAGACAGAAAGACGTAAAGTAAGTCTCAAGGTTTTTTTGTCGTCCTTTCCTTTGTCCTAACGACTACTTCATGTTCTAGTAGTCTTAATTTCAAGAGTTCCTTAATTTAGAGAGTGAGGACCGTTTTGTAGTACATAAATTGAGTCGTAGGATACGGTTCCTCCACTTCTTTCGGCCTTTTATAGGACAGGTGTCGATAGAAGGTAAGTTATTAATATTGTAGGTATTAAGGAAAATGTTTGTGATACCAACAACATTTTAACAGTTAGAACAATCGGAAACGTCATTTACACTCGATAAGTAAAGTGACAGTAAAATTAACTGCAAAGTCTAATGATTGTATACTTCTTTAAAAATATGCTAATAATTTATAAAGTCGTCAAAGAAGAAACTACATGGACAAACTCAAGAAACAGGTATAAACTATAACAAAACAAAAAATTCTAACTACAAATCATCAAGAATTATGTAAAGTTTATTCTAATAAACAATCAATACAAATAAGATGTGTCGAAGAAGGAAAGACATGGAAGGAAAAAGTGAGAGTTACCAAAGAAAATTTCTTATATTTGTGTCAAGTCGATTACATTATTGAAAAGGAATAGTTAAAAATTAAACCCCAATTTCAAAAACCCAAAACAAATTCTTAGAAAAGGGTAATGAAGATATAACGATATAATAGTAAAATCAAAATAACAAATTAGAAAATGTAATTCCAGATATCAAGTTTTCTTCCCACTCTTAGTTTCACAGTTCATACTGTCTTTCTATCCTTTTCGTGTTTTTTACTTAGGGGGGGTTTCATCCGTTATTATTTATATTCTCGTATTTAAATTATTATATCTTTTAACTGTATGTTATCTCCTCTATTCATTTCAGTTTTTTATTAAAAATCTTTTCAGTTATTTCTTTCTCTTCTGGTTTTAATGTTTATAATCCTTATTTTTTTTCATGTAGTGAGATCTAGGACTCTGAAATTTTACTAATACGTCACTATAATGTTTATACAACAACAATTATTTAAACTTGACTGTGTTCAACTCTATCTGTTACTCGTATCAGGAAATTGATGACCCTTTGAACTTGTGTATCAACTTTTGTAACGTTCCTGAATACAGAATAACTTTATGGGGGTCGTGTATTGTATTTGGAGATTAAAAAGATTTAAGGATTACTTACGAAGTCGTAGTACGATTTCGACTTTGAGATCATGATACCGGTCGAGTACGTTTCTCAACTGAGTAACCTTTTCTGAGACTACGACTTTCCCTAACCCCCGTCCTCCTTTTCCTCTACTGTCTCCTACTCTACCGACCTACCGCAGTGGCTGAACTACCTGTTCTCAAACTCACTTGAGACCCTCAACCACTACCTGTCCCTCCAGACTACGCGACACTAAGTACCCCAACGTTTCTCGACCTGTGCTGACTCACTGACTTGACTTGACTTGACTTACGTACGAAATATTTACCTATTGAAAAATCCTGTTAGACTCCACCAATAACCCTTACGTTTATTGTAAAGACTTACTTTTATACTGTTATAAAAAATTGACTTTTTTTAACATGAACTTTTCTATTAAGGAAAATTTCCGTAAATGAGTTTTCTCCATCGGTCTCTACATGTTTTATAAATAGAAAAAGTTTTTATTCTAATATTTAATTTGTTTGAGTTATATATTGTCTATTACCTAATTTAGTAATTATACATATAATTATACCCTTTCTACGTGACTGATAAGATACCCTTTTTATAAGTAGTATATCTTACATGTCTACTATTTTTTGTACTTGTTTTTAAATGTTTTCTCGTTCATATAATACGAGAGTTGTAAGTGAAAATGAATCTTAATGTTACAGATAGAAATATCCATTTTATATACCGTCATGTACGATAAACGAGAGTAGTGTTTTACAGAGAGGAAAATCGGACGGGTTTCTAAAGTGACAAGTCAGTCTATGTACAAAAAGTCTTGTGCGATCGAGACTTAGTAAAAGAAAGGGGTAAAAGATGTCTTAAGCCTCTAAAACTTTACTCAAACCACGTAAAAAGTCCCAATCCTCTACTCCGCCGGTTTACAACCGGATTAAAGGTAGGAAAACTTGAACTAGACGGGTGTAAGACCTAAAAATGTTCCTGTTTTGTGTATGACTCATTACTCTTCGATGTATCGTTTTCATCCCTCTTCCTCCGACAGGGGATTAGACTCGGTCCGTACAGGTCCCCCTCTGGGACTCCGACACTGACTTACTCTTGTTAGAACGAATCTTATCAGAATTTAGTCTCGGTCAATGACATGAGGTGGATACATGGAGAGGAAGTGTCCATTAAACACGAAATTTACATAGTTAATTAGGTCTGGGACCTTCCCTGTATATAGCAAACAAATCCAAACGAGAGTACGGAGTAATGTCGATAATAGTGATGTAGTTTCTTCATCCATGACATATACTCCCTATTAATTTCCAAAATTTGAGTGACTACGAGTCGTTCTTACTCTATAACAACAACACTTTTTCTACCATCCCCTTTTTTCAACTTGATATTTTTGATTTTTGTTTTCTTTTTTCTTTTAGATTGATCCTTATGTCTCACATAACTATGGTCCCTGGGATTTAGGACTCTCTGTGTTTTCCAATTTCCCAATGTTTTGTGAAGATAGGACTACGAAGTTAAAATCAGATTGGCGGACAAATAAATAGGCAGAAAGATTACCAGATACTAGAGAACTCACGTACTAGATGCAGTAACAGTAGACACATCGAGGGGTGACTCGTTTTACAGACCGTGTCTCTTTTTGACATTATTTGTAATTCGACTCTTGTGTGTACATACTTATTCTTGATTTCTTTCTGTTTCTTTATTTTTGTAATAAGTCTTCTTCATTTTTGTTAACTTGAGAGAAAATACGTGTATGATCTCTGAAAGTCCCAAATTCTCAGGTTCGGGTACCCATTCGTACTGCAAGAATGTTGACCCCTTTTACTTAAATTGTCGTAGCAGGTAAGTACAAAATTAGTCCACAGTGATTCTAGATATCTTTCTCCCTTAAAGAGTAATGACTTTTACTCATTCTTAAGAAGAATAAAGGTAGTGTTGTCGTTGATTTAATTAAAATAAACAACACCAAAAAAAAAATAAAAAACCGGTGTGGTACAACGAACATCTTAGAATGAAGGGACTGGTTCTAGTTTGGACCCGGAGGTCGTCACTCATACTTTTCAGGATTGGTGACCTGTTGGTCCTTTAAGAGATCTAATCTTAAAGAGTTTTTAAGATTAAATTAAGATTAGATTAAGATCTAAAAAAAAGAGTTTTTTTTCTTCTTAGTTAATGACCCAATTATCAGTTATGACAGGTCTAAAATTCTAGTGGTTTCATTTAAGTTTAAAAGAAACCGTACGAGACTTTAGGAAACGCTTATATCTTAATTTATATACTCTATCCGATAATTTAAGTGAGGGTAAAATTTGGAATTATAAGATAGTTAATATCGTATTTAAAGAGTAAATTTTTTATCGACATATTATCTAATACGTATTATCTTTTGACTGTTAATGTCTTTCTATAGCAGGTCTTGAAGGTCCAATTTCGACTTATAAATAAACTTCGGTCCAAACGAATGGAATTTATGCATACATTTCTGAACTGTCAAGATAAAACCCATAATGTTTGTTTCTCGCATAACCACCTATTATATAAGGGGGTTTTAATTAATGCACGTGGGTACTCAAGTAATCATAAAGAATATTTAGATAATAAACCCTTATTTTAATTGAAACTTAAAAAACTTATAGAAAAATTTAGAGTTGTATATAAAAAATAATCATTAATTCATTGACAATGTAAGAAAAATTAAAGAAGTAAAATGTATGACAACAAGGAAGAGACGATGTTTAAAACGGGATGTTCAAAAATCCCTATGTTTTAAAGTTCTGTTATTGTATAGACCACATTCATTACTGTAAAAGAGTAAGATTCATGCTAACCCTCTTATAATATGTGAAAGTCGTAATAAGAATAGGGTCCTGAAGTCCCTCTACAACGGACGTAAGTTAAACAGTGAGGACTACATATCGCAGTTTCTTGACAGAGTAGTCTCTGTCAAGTATTAGGTATCTACGAATACATATAATACTGTCTTAAAACTATTCATTTCGTACACAATATAATCAAGTTACCTTCCTCTCTAGTGACGTCGCCCTTGTCCTTGTCCACTTAAGACCTTTGACGATCACCCAGAACTTTATACCGAATCATAAATTTCCCTCTCTTACAAGATTTTCGTGTTTTTACATTCATTTCCTACTTACACGAGACATAGGTAGTGTTACGTATCATTATAAAAAAAAAATTCCACACGATTGCATCAAAGAATTTAGGGTAACTTTTGTGGGTTAAGATCGAATAAAATGACACACAATTTAGGTGGAAGGGGGTGGGTACAAAAGTCACTTAAAATTTGAATCCTGTACAAAAGGAAGTTGAACACGGAAAGGTAGATCTTAAATTTAAAAGGTCAGATAGTGGAGAATGGGGGAACTCCTAAAATAAACAGTAAGAGACATGTTCAGTGTTCGTGTACCTGTGAAAGATCTTTTCTCATTTACTGACAATACCCCTGTTATCGAAGAGCACATGTCTGAACGTACTCACACACTTCTTTACGTTTGTGAGTGAGAGAGTCCTTTAGTAAAACCTGTCCGATACAAAACTGAAACGGAAAGTGAGTAGTAGGCAGTACTTAGAGAAGAAAATAAGTTGTTTTTTACATAACCCGAGGTTGGTGGGTGTTCTAAAAACGGGGTTCGTAACTCAATTTTCTAATTATTCTTTACTGGGAAACGGAAGTTTCTGGTTTACAGGTTACTTCTTTAGTCTATGTGTCTTTCTATTAAAAAAATTTTTTTAAACCTCAAGTTACTATCTATATAAGTGTCTCACAAAACTCTCGACATATTCTTTAATAGATATTGGGTAGAACCACTTACCGATCTAGTTCCTTCTGAAATCGGTCCGTTTGTCTCCCGGAAGACTAAATAGGAGGATTGTTTCTACCTTTATATAGCGAATAAAGTGACCTGTAATATAGTAAACGATAGTAACACTAAGAGTGATGTCGTGTGTTGACTGATTCAAATCTAAAAATTGTTTGTTGTATAAACATAAAGTTGTGACGGTATATGGTTCGAATATCAAAACACAAAGACTATATCACACCTCTCTTCATGTTACTAGATCCGATACTACCATGTCGACTATGGTCACCTTGATGAAAGATCGTCACTCTTTTATCTCACTAAATGGGATCTAACCTCAAAGAGGTTCACAACAGGGACCTAAACGGTGTAACAGTTATGTATTCCTGAACACTTTTTACATTCAAAAATTCGGGATGGAGTCTGGATGACTGAGTCTTTAAGACCCTCACCCGGGTCTTTAGACATGAAGTAATTCATGGGACCCATACGGACCATGTGAACTTCAAACTCTTGTTAAGGGGATATGTTCTTAGTCTAGTGTGGTATAGTTTCTCGAACCAAAGGGTTTTCACTAGACCTCACCAGAGTGGTCTTTCCCTCTCCTTGTCTATTGTAGGTCAGTTGTTCTATACAGTTTTTTTTAGATCCTAATGGTTGTCATGTCACATTATGGATCTGACCATAAGAAAGTACAGGTTCAAGTCGTCGTTCGACAAGTCAAAATAAGTACTTATGTTATAAACGTTTTTGTATTCTACTACCATATATCTTTGAGACGAGATAAGGAATTAGTGAAATTAATCACTTTATCAATTCCTTTAAATTTCATCTAGAAAATTTTTAGTATATCGGAAAGAAAATTTAATTTCTGAAGTTAAATCTAGAAAGATGTTCTACGGTGAACATGAAGTGTAATCTTAAAGAGATACGGTTTCTTTATACTTTTAGATATAAAAGGTAACATAGTACAATTATAAGTAAAATTACTATATTATATTTTTAAGGTGAAATGATTCTTGTAGGTATCGTATTTATGGGATATTATTCTGTGAAATTAAAGTCATCGTTTTTTTTACACGAGACCATAGTGAGAGTGTACTACCTATTCTCGTAGGTTTAATCCAAAAATCGTGTTGGAAACCTGATGTAATCGTTTTTATTTATAATTGTATTCTTTATATACTACCTTTTAGAAATCGTGATATACTTTGTAATTGAGTTTTACCATATAACTAGAAATTCGGTGGATTTTATTTTACATAATTCTTTAAGATTTATAAAGAATTTTTATGTCTTTTTACAGGATAAAGTATGTATAAAATCTGTCAGATTCATACTTCTTGAATGATTTGTAACTCCGTTTAGGACTATCGAATCCATCCTTTAAAGACCTATACGGATCTGTCTGAAGACACTAATCTCTTTTGTAAAGATATTCATCGAATTCTATCTATTTATTCTACGGAGAATGTAAAACTAAAGGACTACTTTTCTCTCATTTATAACTATATTTAATAAGACTAGTGTAGTACGAGTAAACCTACTTTATCGACTAATTACACTATGTATTTTGGAACGTCTTCTTTGAATAGTTAGACATATCTCCTTTGTCCTTTTCTCTAAGTACAATAAACTTCTTGTACCCACTCTATGAGTAATGAAAAAATTTGACCACAAAGAGGGGCACTCATAGTCACGTCCCCGATTTTAAGACTCTCCTTTTGTGACTAAAGGATCGGTCTTCCGACTTTTCCCTCCTTATGACCCTTTTATGACTCTGACTCTCTCTTTTATGGGATTAATACGGATAGTTGACCGTCTGCCGGGGCAAAAGAGAGGTTCGACATGTAAGAGTCTTGTGAGGGTTCTTCGTATCGTTTGTACAAATCTCGACTTGATACTACATTCCACGACGGGTTCACGATGGGCTCAGAAACCGCCATGTAGGTGACCCTATCGACGTTTGTCGTGTCACTTAGGAGAGTCTGCTTTGTGTATGAAATTGTTGACGGGTGTCTTCTACTTTGTCTTGAACGCTAGACCTCGACTGACCCAACTGACCGAGGATTCCTGTTTAAGTTTTAAGAGGTCTCCTAAGATCACACAGGTTTTGGGAGTGTTGTATAATAAGTCTTAAGGATCCTCCGTACGTTTCGAGAAGTCGTATGTTTCTTGGTCTTTTTAAACTTGTTAGGAGTTGTTACTATTAGTTGTCTACGGTTAGTGGTTTACTGTGCCTAAAACCTTATTTTTCGTCGTTACACTGGTAAGAGGTATTTTATTTCCATTCGTGAAATTTCTTACCTTTTTTTTTTCATATTTAAGAGTCGTATCTTCCTTCTTGATAATTTTTATTAGTTTACCAGTGTCCCGATATTTTGTTTTATAGACTTTTAAAATTTTACAACATATCCGAATACCTTCTTACCGCTACTGTTGTCTTACTGAGTCACTTGAATTTCTACCTAGTTGTCTCTACTAGGTTGGGTTTCTGGGTTCTTGTTGGTACTGTTTTTTCATAAAATTTAGTTTGGAGTCCCAGGATACCCTATTATGGGCTTCCGGATTGTAAGCGTTATAATCTTGGGGTCTCCCTTTCTTCCCTCCCCAACCATTTCCATTTTGTGTATTGTTTTATTGTCGCCTTTCAGAACGGTTTAACCCGTTTACAATATACAATCTTGGAGTTCTTCTAATCTCTTTAGACTTGTAGTCTTTTTCAGTTTCTACAAGTATGGGTGTTTATGTCATTATATTGAAGACTTTTGGTTTCTATACCCTCTTTTACTCTTTTTGCCCGTTTTTTTCTATGCAATATACAGTCCCTCGTTACTGCCACCTGAAAAGTGGTCTTTAGTACTTATGGTCCTCTGTCACCTTAAGGAAATTACACGGGAGGGAAGGGGTGTGTGTGTGTTTCCGTTGAAAGATTTTGTCTAAGAATATAGGCGACCTTTGTAGGAAACCCTTGTTGTCGTTTTTCTTTAAGAGTATACTTCTTTTGATTCTCTTAATTAATTGTCGTCTAGAAGGGACTTTGTCACAATTTTCCTTTAGGAAGTCTGACTCCTCTCTTATGGTCTCCTTTGAATATTGAAGTTCTTACTCCCACCTCGCGGTCTTTGCCATTTATATTACATGAAAAGAGAATTCGAGATTTTATATACGCCGGAATCGACAGATTCTAAAAAGTGAAATCAAAACCAAAAGTCGTTGACCTAATCTTAAAAAAAAAAAAAAAGACAATGTAAGACATAAATATAACCAACCCAAGAGAGCCTAAGAAGTTAGGTACTAATCATAGGGAAGAAATTAAAACCTCATGAGAGTCGATAATAGAAAAGATGATATAAGAAACGAGTTTTAGAGAGGGTAAAGGAAGTCCTTCTAAAAACAATTCTGACAAACAATAAAAGAGTATCGAAAACGTATAAAACGAACGAATAAAAAGGGAGATAAAAGATAAACACTAGGATAACCTATTGAAGACAAATGGATAATAATTGAACCTCCTCCGTTACCGTAGGGTGAGGTCGTGAGAACGGACCTTTTAGGGTACCTACCTCCTCGGACCATCCGACGTCAGGTACACCAGCGATTCTCAGCCTGTCCTGACTCGCTGAAGTGAAAGTGAAAAGTGAAAGTGCGTAACCTCTTCCTTTACCTTGGGTGAGGTCACAAGAACGGACCTCTTAGGGTCCCTGCCCCCTCGGACCACCCGAC
This sequence comes from Capra ibex, assembly GCA_006410555.1. Taxonomy (NCBI): domain Eukaryota; kingdom Metazoa; phylum Chordata; class Mammalia; order Artiodactyla; family Bovidae; genus Capra; species Capra ibex. The sequence continues at coordinate 10,566,476 of SJYO01014747.1, read as the reverse complement.
GGTAGATACGCCAACGTGTCTTAGTCTGTACTGACTGCGCTGAATCGTCGTCGTCGTCGTAATAATTGAATTGAGTAGGTCAGAAGTAAAAACAGACTAATCGACTTTACAGACAATTTTATTAAGGAGTAAAGACTAAATAAATAAAAAAATTGAAGATCGTAAAGATAAACGGAAATTTATCTCTTCCGTTACCGTGAGGTGAGGTCATGAGAACGGACCTTTTAGGGTGCCTGCCGCCTCGGACTATCCGACGTCAGGTACACCAGCGATTCTCAGCCTGTGCTGACTCCTGAAGTGAAAGTGAAAAGTGAAAGTGCGTAACCTCTTCCTTTACCTTGGGTGAGGTCACAAGAACGGACCTCTTAGGGTCCCCGCCCCCTCGGACCACCCGACGGTAGACACGCCAACGTGTCTCAATCTGTACTGACTTCGCTGAATCGTCGTCGTCGTCGTCGAAAGTATAGAGATGATTTTATGGAGTAAAGAAGTAAGTATAACAGTTGAAAATGTGGTTTAGAAAATTGTATAATAAGTATCAATAAAATTTCAACAACAAAAGAGAACCAGACAAAGATTGAAGAAAAAGAAAACTTTTACTCACTAATACAAAGGGAACGAAATAAATCAACAGAGGATCAAAAATTATTCTAACCTCTGTAATATTTATTTTACATCTCTGATTTCATTCATTATGAATCTCAGTATTAGTCTGTGTGAAAAAAAAGACCGAGAATCACACTTTATAATAGTACTTTATATCATTCTGTTCTTCGACCTTGACCCCGAAGTGAGGATTTCAATAGAAATTCCGTGGTGTCTAAAGTTTCAGGACGTCACCACCTTGCAATCGTGGAACACGAATTACTTCCCAATCCCCACTGTACCCAAAAAAAAAAGGTTTACAGGGTCGAGGTGAGATTGTAAAATCATCAAGGGCGTGTATTAATTAAGAGTATCTCCCCAGAAAGGTTCAAGAACGGATGATAGAAATCTGACGACAACGAACAATGAGTCACGACATGAGTGATACCCCCTTTTTTCACCAAGAACTAACAGGACCAACTCGAAGTGGGAATACGTCTCGTACACATGGAACTCTTACTGAGAAAGAGTCATAAGGACGGAAAGAAGGGTACCGTTGGTTTAAGATAGAACATAGACCTCTGTCAGAATTCGTCCGTTCACAAGATAGGTATAGGACCTTAATAGGTCAGAGACTAACAATAAACATATCCTAGGACTCGAGGTCCATCCAAGAACAGGGAGTGAGTTCACTTATACGTAATTGAAGATGACAAAGACGTCTTAGTTTAAAAATGGACCCATACCTCCCACCTTTTCAAAAGATAAGAAGTGAGATTGGGATTGGGATTGAAGGATTTCCTGTAATAATCATGATGATACCATAACAATAATAACGATGAAAAGAATCAATAGTGTTGTGACAACATGAATAACTTCCTCTTAAATGAATAGACCACCTCTAAGTAAGACTTTATGAATCCTTACTTACACAATACTATGGACGTTAAATAATAGTTTATGAAGTCGGACTGGGTTAACATACATCTTTTTTGTTTAACTTTTTAATCTCGTCGACCACTTAGATATATTTCCCAAACTCTATAAATAATATGTTTAGACATATTGAATACATACAAATTTGAACAAATTTTTTTGAACCACTTTTTTTTGAATCACTTTAAAAAAAGATTACAAAAGAAACATCTGGGTAAGGATCTTAGACAATATTAATTATACTTATTAAAGATTTCTTATGTTATTTCAGTAAATAAGACGAAAAATTTTGAAGGATTTCAAATTAAATCTGTATCGTCTTTCAAAATACTAAAACAGGTTTCCGTTATTCGACATTTTCACATTGAATCTTTATTCTAAATTTCTCTAATACTTATTTTCATGTCCCAAATCATGTCCTAAAATCATTAAAGATTTACTTAATTATGAAACTAGAAAAAAAAATTTATACCAATATCCAACGTTCAAAAAAAAAAATTAATTCTAAATTTTGTTGACTCCATTTTGGATTTGTAAACATATGGTGTATGAGTAATATAGTCCGAAGGGACCATTGTGTCTACCATATCTTAGAAGGAAGTTACGTCCTCTAGGTCCAAGCTAGAAACCCAGTCCTTCTATGGGACCTCTTCCCTTACTGATGGGTGAGGTCATAAGAACGACCTCTTAAGGTACCGGTCTCCTCCAACCGTCTGATGTTATGTACGTCAACATTTCTTAGTCTGTACTCACACACTAATTGTGAAATTGAAAGAAAAGACGTATATATACATGTATATATACACGTCTCAGATTGTTCGTGATTTGAGACTTTTCCGATATCATCTTTGAATGTAAAACATCTTCTTTAGACAAGACGTATTGTGACTTCTCTTCTATTTCTTGAGTGTCATTTTATAAAGAAAAGTGTAGTAATGGGATAAATTTTAGTATTTACTGAAGGATAACGGTCCTATTTTGTGTATTTGAACGTCGACGGACTGTGATAAATATCGGACAAGAGAAAGATGGAAAACGGAAGAAAAGGTGACTAACAGAGTAGTCATTATTTACTGAACGTGACGGAGTTTGGTTGGTCTGAAAGTGTCTGAAGATCTTATGACGTACCTAAAGGAAGAGTTACAGTAACTGTCGGGACAGATCTACCGGTTCAGGAAGAATCGGGAGATTCGGAACGAGTTGGAGAAAGTGATTCGAAAGGTACTAAGAGAAGATTGATCTCCTATTGATTGTCTAGTGAAGAGGGAAGCTCATAGGATGTATAAATTAATAAAGTTTTTGATGAAACTTTAACAAACCGATGTAGTAGGTCGGGGTTTCAGTCCCTATTCGACATAAACAAAAACGTTATATCACTCCATAATTGAGACGTTAACTGTGAACGAATGCGAAGGGACCAAAGAGTCTCCAATTTCGCAGACGGACCTTACGCCCTCTGGGCCCAAACTAGGGACCAAACCCTTCTAGGGGACCTCTTCTTTTACCGTTGGGTGAGGTCATGAGAACGGACCTCTTAGGGTACCTCCCTCCCCGGACCATCCGATGTCAGGTACCCCAGCGTTTCTCAGCCTGTGCTGACTCGCTGAATGGAAAGTGAATGATTTCGTGGAACACAAGAGGTGTACATTGCCTCCTACTACGGAATACTCACTTTTGTTTCACTGTTTAGGTTTTCACTAAAACGGACTTACCTTTTCTAACAAGGAGATGACTATTTGTGTCTTAAATTGAAAACCCTTAGGTTTAGACTAAGTTCTGTTTCCCCCAGCTAGATTTAGTGACGTTTCCCTTTTTTTTCAGGGGATTCACTGGTTTTGTTTCGCTAAATAAAAAATAATAGATGTCATAGTTTTCGATGGTTTGATATTTACTTCTTCAGTAACACTTAAAATAATACATAGGTTTCTCGTTTTTTTACGATAAATTATATTTCATTATCAAATATTGTTACACATGTAATGATTCGAGGAGAATTTACACATCTCATTAGAAGATTTTGGGACCTCTCTCATCGTACCTTTATATATGATGGTATACATTTTATTTATCGGTCATCCTTAATTGACATACTAAGTCCCTCGAGTCTGGCCACGAGACCCTGTTGGATCTCCCCACCCTCCACCCTCCTTCCAAGTTCTCCTTCTTCTGTATCCATATGGATACCGACTAAGTGTACAACTACATATCGTCTTTGGTTTTGTTTTAACATTTCGGTAATAGAAAGTTAATTTTTATTTAAAAAAATTTATTTAATTTTGGAATGTAGAATTTCACACCAGGATTCTTCCCGTCATAATGGTAATGAATCCTCGAATGACCTTTATGTTTAAGAATCTGAGATGGGTCTTAGATGACTAAGTCTTGTACGTAAATTGTTCTAACGGTCCACTAGTATATTTGTAAGTTTAAACTTTTTTTTACGACTTTTACTATAGATCTTATAGTTCTTCTTTTGGTCTCAAACTGACTTTTTAGAGGTTTCTTTTCCTTTTATAACGCAAATGGAAACACCACGGTCGAGTCGGAATCCCTGAGTGCAAGGATTACGTGTTCGCTAACGACTATTGTAAACATAGGTAGAACGTAGGAACAATAGTCCGTGGGTATGAACAGACGTAGACGACAAGTGTCTATTTCAATCGTAAAACTTTACTCATCGACATAGTTAGATAAACACGACTTTGTTAGTGGATCATAAATAAAAGAAAGACACCTTCTTACACGTACTCAGGTATGTACGGTTGAACTGATGTATTAAATAAGTAAGAAAAAGATTTAAGTTTCCTCTTGCCTTTGTATGTAAAAAGATCTGATGTAACTCAAATTCCTTAATGTTTAATTATCATGGATACTGACTAAGTACAACTTCAAATTGTCTTTTGTTGTCTTAAGATATTTCGTTAATAGGAATTTATTTTTTTATTTAAATTTTTTTACCAAGTCCATTTTGACTAAAGGAACAATTAAGGGAAAGGAACGACACGAAATATTTTGGTTGAAGTCAAAGAAGTTGACATTAAACTTTACGTTTATTATTTCAATAAATTTAAGGACGACTAATACGACTCTAAATTTTTTTTTTCCTTATTTCGTAGAGAACGATTTTCTTTACGAACTTCATATTACTGGATAAATATTCCCCCTTTTCACAGAACTTATCTCAATATTTTTGTCATGAAGAAAAAACGTAAAGTTTTTAGATAATAAATTGTCAAAAATAGAAAGTTTTATTTCTTGTGCAATCGGTTCTTTCTAAAACCATCAAATTAATATTTATTTAAGAGGTACTCCAATTGTCTGTTTTGGACATCGTCTTCATGTAGTTATCTTAAAAATAAGAGGTAGAAACGAAAGAGTTTCTGAAATGTTCGAGTGGATTTATACATGGGATACACAGAAAACGTCCGATGTCTGGGTCTGGAGATACTTGAGACCTTCCTTCAAAGGTTCCTAATGTGATGATAATTGATTGTAAAAGATCTTCCCGGTATTGTTTGACGTTGTATGTTATTAAAATGGACGGTGAATCTACGTTATTCTCTTCAGTAATGAGTATAATTAATTTTTCTATTTTAAATCATATCTATATTTAATATAAAAATCTATAAAATAAACAATAGTAATATCGTTTGTACAGAGTCTGTCGTATGCAAACATTTATGTAAGAATTTTGGAAATTACTCGTCTTATATTATCTGATCAAAAGTCAAAAGATAACTGGATTAAGAGTTAGAATCTCTCTTTTGTAACGAAGATTTACGAAGGTTTACATTTTATAGATGAGTGAAGTTGGTCAAGACAAACGACAAATCAGTGATACAGTACAGACTGAGAAAACGTTGGAGTACCTGATATCGGGTGGTCCGAGGAGACAGGTACCCTAAAGGGTCCGTTTTTATGACCGACGACGACGACGATTCAGCGAAGTCAGCACAGGCTAAGACACGCTGGGGTATCTGTCGTCGGGTGGTCCGAGGGGGCAGGGACCCTAAGAGGTCCGTTCTTGTGACCTCACCCAAGGTAAAGGAAGAGGTTACGTACTTTCACTTTTCACTTTCACTTCAGCGAGTCAGCACAGGCTGAGAATCGTTGGGGTACCTGACGTCGGGTGGTCCGAGGAGGCAGGTACCCCAAAAGGTCCGCTTTTATGACCTCACCCACCGATAAAGGAAAGGGTAGGTAGTCAGTTTAAGTTAGATGTACAATGTTAACTAAACACCCGTCTCAAATCCTCTAATATAGTAAATATAAAAACAAAAGATTGTAGTATCACATGAGATAAACTTTATCCTCATTCAGGTTTTCTACCTTTACTCCCAAATAAGTTAAATAAACTAAAAAAATTAGGTGAGATTGTTAATTTACAAAAATCTGGCAAGTGTAACTCTCGTTCATGGCCATCTATACGAACCTTATTATAGATAATAGAACGGTGAAAAAAGAACAACTTAAGTAAAAAACGGGGGTTGGGGAAGACGGAAGAGACCAGAATTGACTCGTAAAATATACTAAGGTAAAATAGAAGACAAAATAGTGTAGCAAATACGAAAAGAAAAGTTTAATCACTAAATGGAATCCAAAATATTATGTTTAAAACCTTATTAGATACAGGTGAAAGTTCATGTCCGACATATGAAGTGTATAAAGTATTTATGGAATATTATGTCATAAGGATTAAGAATAGGGAACCTGATGACTACATTGAGAAACACACACACACATACGTATATATGATTTTAATGAGTTAATTTACAATCAGTAATAAAATCGTATTTAAATCATAAATTGACCAGTAAAACTAGTTAATTTATCATTATTATTTAAAAGAAAGATAGGAGAAGGAAAGAAATATAACTAGGGTTAAAGACTGGATACATAACTTGTCAAAAAAAGGAGACGAATTTTTAAAGAAACTTGTAAAGAATACCTCCTCCACACGAGGGTTACTTGAGAAAGTCGAAAAGAAATAATTCGTTCAGTGATAAAGAGGAAGGAAAAACTTCCCATTATACCGAACTACACATTAAGGTCCAACTATCACAAAAGAAAGTTGTGAAATTTATATAGTGTAGTGAGAGAAGAACTGACGTTCAAAGAATTTTTCTTCAGACTACATTAAAAGTAAAAATAAGGAGATTCAATTCTACAAAAAAGGAGGAGGTCGAAGGAAGTCAAAACACATAGATTAAGAGATTTTAAACTTATATTACACACACACACACACACACACACACACACCATAATTACGACGAACTACAAGTGACTCGTAGATCTGGACACCAAACCACAGATAGTTAAAATCTTAAAGAGTCGGTGATAAAGAAGTTTATAACGACAAAGTAAGAGAAAAGTAAAAAACATCATGACGTAAATACATGTAAAAGTATAAAAGTAAGTCAAAAATTTACGAATAAATAATAAAAACCAAAAAACGAAAAGACAACCCCTTCAGAGATAACGGTGTAGAAGTTCAGAAAGTTAAGACAGAAACCAATACAATTCAGACGATTACTCGGACAACTTCCGTAAGAAGTAAAAATTGTGTTTCAAAAACTAAAGATCGTAAAGAAAAATAAGAAAAAAAGTCACAGATAGATAAAAACAAAATAAACCAAAACAAAAATTAAAAGAGAAACACATAACGAATATAAAAAGGTAGTCGTTGGAATTACATACCTTGACATTAAAATTTAATGGACAGACTTTTAAAGTCGTGGACATAGTATATACTCAGACACAAGACTTCCCAATAAAAAAAGTGTGTGAAAAAGGAACGGAGAACATCCTAAATAATAAAAACGAAATAAATAAATATCCAAAAATAAATATTTAAATATTTATATTTATAAATATATACATATTCAAACGTCTACATCATAGTCCCTTATCCTTGACTCCATTTGTCTAAAAATCACACTCCTAAACGTAATTAGACGGATTATCAACCCGACACAAAGTACAAAAGACATGAAGATCCGAAGTCTCAAAAGTTTAAGGAGATCAGGATTTAAAACAGGAAATTGAACTGAAACCCTGAAAGGATACGTGATGAAGAGTCTCTCTTAGATACACAGTGTCGGGAAAGTCGACATTAGATGTCACTGATAGGACTTAGGAACAACCACACCACTATCCCATGTCTCCCGTCTTTACGACATATTGAAAGACCAATTCAGGGGTCAACGGACATTAGGTGGGGGAGGGTGAAATCCAGGTTGTCCTTCCGACATACCTCTACCTCATGTCTCCTTAAGGGAATAATTTCGTCTTAACAAAAAGTCTTGATACGAGACCGTTTGAGGAAAGGTACTTCTCGTCTTAAGACAATACCTTTTCTGAGACTTATACGAAGTATTTCAAAAGACAAGGGAAAAGGGAGACGGTCTCGAAGACTCCCTCACGGAAAGAACCCAGAAGTATCGTAAGGACCTGACTTACGGGTTGTGTGCACAGTCACGGAAGATTCTGACATCGAAACTCATAAGAGGGAGGATGATTAGGTGTAGGAGTGAGGTCATTAAACAGTGTAAAGGTCAAAGTACAAGGAGAGTTGAACACCTGGGTCTCCGAAGACGAGGACCATTTGTATAGACGTAATACAGAGAGTTCTACAGAGTAACAGAAGTTTAAAGTTCTACCGTTAAAGGGAACAGTACAGTCAAGAGACTACCCAGATTCTTTTCAACAACTAAAAGTAGAACAGGTCGAAAACGAACAATCTTTAGACCCTCACTGATACAGGTTCGAGAAAAATACAGTTTCGATTTTCGTCTTAAGGAATCTTTTATTCAAGCCTCGGCTTAACGCCTTTCCGAATAAGACCTTCAAACCTAAACTCTTGTTGACTTCTAAAAAATTTTTCTCAAAAATTATAAGGTTCATATACGTTTTCTCTATAATTAAACATCAATACGATTTCACCCGATTTCAGTTTCCTCTGCCATCTTCCTTTCCAGTTGACCTTTCAATAACTTCAGACATGTCATTTACAACTCTCGAACTCGTATGTATCATTCTCACCTTTATCTTTCTCTTCCACTCGTACCCTTCTTGACGTGTCTGGTCTGTTTTATTTGAATCAAACGAAGAGTACCGTACATCTCTCTTTTTTTCTCTTTCATTGGCTACTCCTAAATTGTTGACTTCCGTCTCCATGACTGAAAGTGCAACTGAATGTGAACTGAAAGTGAACGTGCAACTGAAACCGTTCCGTGTCTTCTCTTCCGTCTTCGAACTTTCTCTGTACGACTATAACGGTCGGACCTCTTTACAGGTATATCTTTCAAGTAGTACGTCAACTTAAGTTTGTCGAGTAATTTTTATACCGTCGACCTCTAAATATAAACCCTTAATCGATGTATTTCTGAGATCAACTTCAATACACCAAATTACGGAATCACCTCTTACTGTGTTTTTATAAAGTAACTTGTTATAAATGATTAGTTGATGACTTTTAATTTCACACACGTTCATGACAAACGAGAGAAAGAACGAGTTAGTATTCGTTTTCGATAAATTTGGTTCTATGTTAATTGACGATAACTTATTTTATAATAGATTACCTACAAAAGATTACACCCGGTACAAAAATTACTTGGAGGTTACCACAGTGTAAATAGTCCTAGTTTAGATATCGGTCTCCATAATTCCTTCACATTTAAATATCTGTGTTAAGTAACCTACACTTCAACTGGTATTGTGTTCCGACAAAAGTAGGACTATGTTGATTGTCAACTTGACTTTACGTGAACCTAGAATGATCTTTATAGTTTCTTTAAAGGTATACTAACTATAAGTATTTATGAAATAGGTGTTTTCCCCTAAAGAAAACTTAATCATATAAAAACATGAAAGTTTAAGACACACAAATATTTATATTTGTTTGAGGTTTACTGTCACTAATCCTTTATTCTCATTAATGTGTCTCCTTAGTAAAGATTACAACATACAAGTTCCTTGAATTTGTAATCAAGATTTATTTTTTAATTTATAACTTGTATAACCACGATAACACAAGTTTGGGTGATTAATTAAACTTTTAAGTTTCGTTTTAAAACCGTCGGGTTACTAATAATTGGTCGACAAAAAGTTTAGTTATCTGAAGACTTAAACATCTTATATGATCAATCATATAATCAATTATTATATGAGTACATAAACCCATCCAGGTTCATAAGTCATAAAATCAGGTTACAGTTAAATATTTATCTGTATAGTTGTTTCTGTATAGTGGGTCGTACCGAGACAAGATAAAGACATGTAAGGACGAACAGTCCAAATATTAATCGGGGCTTAAGAAGGCTTTCGGTAAGACTGAAACGTACAGATCTCAGGAAAGTCTAAAACCTCTTCACGTTCACAACAGTACCTCTTCTACTTGATGAAGGAAACGTCACCATGTTACGTAAAGACATACTCAACTACGTCGGTATTCAGTGTCTGTGATTAGACCCACGAGTACTTCTTTTCGATTTTCAATTTTAGTAAGCTCCACCCTACGTTTCCGCATGTGTATGTGTAAGAGTACCCTCCAATACTGAAGACACGTTACCGTCGGGTATATATTTATAATATCTAAATATAAAAGTTTCGACTACCGGAATGATATTTTAACGTAAATGTCAATATCAAATAAAAATTTATCAAGAACTCAAGCACTTTATGGGACACGTGAGTTCCTAAAGTTACTTCGAGGACTGGTTAGTTTTGAGTAAGTGACAATTTGACCTTTTACTTTCTTTCTTTAGAATACGGGTAGAACTTTTACTATCTTTCATGATCCTGACTCTGTTTCCTTGAAAGGTAATTTCTAGTCGATCAAGATGTACTGCGTTTCGACTTCTCATTTGTAAAAGATAGAATCGTGTACATCGATTTACTCTAATGTGTTCAAATATCCACGGACCTTAAAAGTCAAAACAAGGGATATTGCTAGTTTATTTTTTTTTATTTCTGTGAACAAAAGGTGAAGTAAATATCTCTCCATGTTTGTATAAAAATTTTTTAGTTGACTTTCGTCTCCTTCCTCAATCCTTCCCCTCCGTCCCGAGAATATGAAGTATTATGGATGTGTTTGGGAGGTTTCTCACACCTGTCTAACCTACGACAATCCACATATTATAAAATTCAATATATATATATATATATAATTATTGTGGATCATGAGATGAATGTCCACCATAAGGGTCCACCGGGTCAACCATTTCTTGGACGGACGGTTATGTCCTCCAAGTCCTCTGTACCCAAGTTAGGGACCTAGCCCTTCTAGGGGATCTCATCTTTTGCCATTGGGTGAGGTTATAAGAACGGACCCTTTAGGGTACCTACCTCCTTGGACTACTCGATGTTGGGTACCCCAGAGTTTCTTAGTCTGTGTTGACGCGTACGTACGTGTATGTACGTGTGTGTGTGTGACATGAATGTCTACTTTTCACTTTCACAATCGGCGAGTTAGCACAGGTTAACAGACACTGCGATACCTGACATCGGGTCTGAGGAGACACGTACCCTAAGAGGTCCGTCCTAACCTCACCCAACGGTCAGGAAAGAGGTCCCCTAGAAGGACTAAATCCCTCTCTCGGGTCAGAGAACGTCATGTCCGTCTAAGAAATGGCAGACTCGGTGGATATATAAAGTAATTTTTTTTTTAACTTGGCTAAAGACATATAAGTCAATTAAGATGACCTCTGAACCATTCTAGAGTTTTACTTATCAGAAAACTAGATGGACTGGTACTTTTTGTACCATATAAAAGGATTTATAACACACGTACTCCTTTTGAAAAAGTTTATATCGTAAAGAAACAAAGTTTCTACAAATTTTCCTTGTAAATTCTTACAATTCATTTGTGATTTAATCTCCAATTACGTTGTAATCTTTAGTTGACATAAAGTTATTTTATACAAACTTTATATATATATATATATATATACATATCTTCCGTTACCGTAGGGTGAGGTCATGAGAACGGACCTTTTAGGTACCCGTCTCCTCGGACCATCCGACGTCAGGTACCCCAACGATTCTCAGCTTGTGCTGACTCGCTGAAATGAAAGTGAAAAATGAAAGTACGTAACCTCTTCCTTTACCGTTGGGTGAGGTCACAAGAACGGACCTCTTAGGGTCCCTGCCCCTTCGGACCAACCGACGGCAGATACCCCAGCGTGTCTCAGCCTGTACTGACTTCACTGAATCGTTTTTTTTTTATATATATATATATATATATATATATATTTTAAACCCCGGTATACCTAGTATGTTTGTTATCCAAAATTATTTATTTCATACAAATTCTTCGTGAATGTGTAAAGAGAACCAATATTTTTATGTATGATTCAAATCTTATAAACCTTTTAGACCTTTTCTCGATCTTTCGTTTTATATTTTTAATGAACTGTAGAAGGTTGACTTAGTGAAAAATAGTAGAACCAAACATAAGAAACTTAGTACAAAGTTCGAGAAATTCGTCTCGTTGTCACTGGTAATTCTCAAAGTGAAAAGAGATTTTATAATCCAAAACAAATCTATTAATATAAAATATAATTATCGTATCGATTTAAGATCGATTTGTGTTTTTCACTCAATCTTTAAAACTGGTTTTAAAATGAAAACCCGAAGTCAAAAATCTAGTACAGTCTCAACGATACTAGAACGACTAGATTTTATTACCTTAGTGATAGAAGTGCCAGTTGAAGTGGAACATATAAACTTTACAATAGAACTTGTAACAGAATTTACTAGTGTGAAATGATGGTGGGCATTCATTAGCTCTCTCCTGTGTATGATACACTCATTTCCTATTTATGAGTTACTAACCACGACTGTTTTTCTATCTACAAGGAAAACATGTCACAGATTATCTCTTAGGACGTGGAAATGGAAAGACTCTTATGTCTCCGTTAAGCTTGCCAAAGACAAAATTATGTATAAATCTCGGTAACAAATTTCTTCAAAAGTAAAAAGAAAGGAAGAGGAGTTTTACGCACAGTTGATCATCTTTATAGGTATACTCAATTGCACGGGTGAAAAAAAATAACGTTGGAGTGATAAACGAAGAAATAGTGGGCGGGGAGGTGGGGTCTGACGACGTTTTACAGACGTAGGGTAAATAAAATGTGGAGAAGAACGATTTAATAGTGATCCACACTCGAAATTTTTATGTAAGTGTCTGGTGAGTTCAACCCTGTATTTGTACAAATTAAGTAAACAGTAATCCGGGACACTGTGGAACAAGGAAAGTGAAGCGTCGGGACCGTCGTCCGATCGTTTTCAGGGAGAAAAGACGCACCCAATCAATTCTACATAGACCGACAAAACGTGATAGAAATCATACGTCCCTCGTGTCTCTACCTCTATTTTCCGCTTTACAGATAGAAACTCAGGAGACGTTATGGCTTATTCAATAGTTGGGTGATTGTACGTACAGACTTATCTGAGGAAACCGTTGTCACTCTACAATAGAGGGTACTGTACGCCTAAGGAGGGAGTACAGTTAGGTACCTTCATGATTTCCTATTTACGCGATCATTTTACCTACACCGTTGTGGCGACCCTGACACTCTCGTAGTATAAAAGGGGGTCGAGGAAAGTTTTTTTTAAGAGACCGACTCAGGAGTTATATGTATATTTAATCAGTCAGACTTCTTGTCGAGTTCTTAGGTAGAGAAATTAGAGAACCTCATCCGCACCCCTTATCTGAGAAATTACGAGTCCCCGGAACAAAAGAAGGAGAAGTCGAAGAGGTAGGAGGAAGTGTGAGTCGGGTGTGTCTACCTTGATTCTTTGTACCGGGACCCTCGACCTTGGACACAACCGGATTATTCGTACGTGAACTGACACCGAAGTGGGCTCACCTGACTGGGTGTCGTTTTCGTGCCCCAGATAGGTGGCCTACTTAAGTACCAGTCTTAGTATTTGTATTATCGATCGTACCTACCTTATTTTCGGTATGAGACGGTCTCTGACATATTCGTGTAATGAAGGCATATGGTAACCTAGGAGGTTTATTGGGGTACTTCGACGTAAAATAAAGGTAAAATATCTATTCTATTAACTTTGTCTCTCTCAGTTCGCCCACCACCCAACTAAAAGTTTGGTTTATGACACCAACGTCTTGGTCATAAAGATTAGGAGAGAAGATGACAAATGGAAGGAAGAAAAGTCTCGTATATCATGTAAGAAAGAAGTAATAATAAGTCCAAAACGATAGGAATATGAATTCCCGGGTTTTGACACATCGTCCTGAGTTTCTTATCTGGACCTCACTTAATCGTTTGAGGGAGAAGATGAATCACTTCATCTCTAGTTCAGTAAATGAGTAGATATGTTATTATTACGTAAAATTCTTAATATTCTTATGTTGACTTTATTGTGATAAAATAAAGAACTTGGACCTAACTCCAGAATAACCTGTTCATGTGTCTTCGTGTACTATGTCGATCCAAAGTTTCTGACCTTAATCTTTTCTTGTTTCCACACTTTGAACTTCAAGACGATCACTTTAAAAAGATCAATTAAAGGTAATCTTTACACAATGGAACTTAGATATACATTCCTGGGTAAGATCCTGGTTCTTTACGGTGTCAAGTTTTACTTGAAAACAAAAGTCCCCGTAACGGTACTATATTCATTTTTATGTCTATCTACTTATGGTTATGAACATACGTTTAGTTATTTAGTTAGAAAGATGGATAAATCCCTTCCCTCTAATTTTTTTTCGTCTTATGTACGTTTTTATTATCATTATCGATTACCCTTAGACATCATTGTAAGTTAATTAATGTTAATATAAGTTTTTAGTTAATAAGTTTAAAAATAGGATATAATCCTTGAGACGACCCGGTATATTACTTATGTTGTACAAAATATTTACATTACGATAGAGGACTTCTCAAACGTAAGAGTTATCTTTTCTTTCCTTTCGAAATTCTTTACCGTTCCCTTTTTTCATACTTTTTGTATTTACGTAGGTAAGAAGTCTTTTCAACTCCTTGTGTTTTATTTCGTCGTCAAGTTTCTTCCATTTAAAGTAAGTCTTTCTAAGAACCTACCTCTTCCTACTTGATTTAAAACTCTTTTATTAGTACCTGTATTCGACCTCCTCTTATGGTTACGAGATTTTTCCAGTACATCTTTCTCCCTCTCTAAAGTTCTCTACAGTTTCCCGACCGCTATACTAACCCTACCTATTAAGTATTTTACTGTCACAGTTACTTATGGTGTTTTTATCCTATTAGTTACGATCTACTACGCCCCCCTCCCATATTTACGGTTTTCTCCTTCAAATAACTCTAGATTGCCGTTGGGTGAGTTTACAAGAACGGACCTCTTAGGGTCCCTGCCGCCTTGGACCACCCGACAGTAGATACCCCAGCGTGTCTCAGCCTGTACTGACTTCGTTGAATCGTCGTCGTCGTCGTCGTTGTTCACTATCCTTCTTTTATATCAAAAACCTCGTCAGATATACTGAGTAACGTTACCCAACTACCTTCGTACCACCTTCGAGACAGATCTTTGAAACAAAGAACCGTCCTTTCTTTGACGATGATTTTAGGTATACCAGTACTGAGGTCTGGAGTCCACCTCAAAGTTCTTAAACAGTCTGAGTAGAATCGGACATTGTACTGACTCGTCAAACGTTCGGAAAGAAGTAGACATTACCCTACGGGTTATGTACACCTCGACGGGGATCGTGGATGTCTTCTATCTTCACAACACAGTAAATCGACGGTCACTAGTACCAAACTTTTTGATGTAATACTACAACGTATGCATCTTTATTCCGAGACTCTTTAATTGACTTCACTCAGTCTAAGAGTTCGGTCCTTTGGTCACGTTTGACCTGATCTTACGTCCGTACAGACATACGTGTGGTTTGGGAGTTGTACCAATGAAAGGTATATTCTTCTAATCTAAGGATTAGGAGAGAGAGAGGAAAGAAAGGGGTATATAATTATTTATAAACGAATTACGAAAAGGTAAATTTTTGATACACGGTTACGAGTATTTGACCATCTAATGTTTCGCTTAAGGGTAAGAGGAGTAAAGGGACACGGGAGAAAGGGAAGAGATAAACGTAACCGTACTTTTGAAGATAAAGATGATTTACTCAGTAAACCCTGTTCTTTTAATTAAATAAACTCGTCTACATATATTTGCAACGAGTCTTATCTTAGTGTTTTGACGGGTCATAAATGTATTCCAGGAAAATTAACTACTGGAAAAATATCAAAACACACTTCTTAAGTTCCTCGACTGAATCTACGATGTACCCTTTATAGTTGTACTAATCTTTATGTCCGAGTGGAGAACTTAAGGTTAAGACATCACTATGTACCACTTGGACATCCTCTTTTTATCGGTACCTCAAGGAGGTGGGTTGTTACGTCAGAAGTGGGACTAACGTGACTTTCAGTCGACAGAGGTATCAAACTTTCATAATTTTACTACCATCAATCATAACAATTAATGTTTACAAACTAAAGAAAAGAAAAAAAAAAAAAAAAAACGGGTGTGATCCTTTATCGATTGAAAATTTTGTTTTGGTTCTGTAAACAGGACTCAAACGAAAGTCACCATGTAAGATAAATGTAATATTGATTAGTAGAGGTGACACACTGTAAAAGTCCGATTGACATCTAGAAAACATGTCTTACTTTTCGTGATGAAGATGTCCGAGTACCGATTCGTTTCGAGAATGAAATACCTAGTCTCTTAAGGGAAGTTCTAATTCTGTAAAGTAAAACGTTATAACGTCTAAGACATGAAGAAATTGTTTCACCCCCCTTTTAATACTAAACCTGAAGTTTAAGAACTGTCGTCACCCACTTCAAAAGATCCCTTTTTCTTCGTGTGGTTTATTTTCATGGTGTCTAAATAGGTTTGTATCTACTTATGGGACTATCTTATCGTTCTATGAACTTTTTCATTTATTTATTGAACCCCTTATTTTCGATAAAACCTGTCCTTAATTGATGGACTTTAAATGTAGTAATATTTACTATGAAATAAAACCTCTTAATTTTTTCGTTTTTTTATGCCATAATAAGGAATCTCTTAAATTTTCGAAAAGTTTTTCTCTCTGTATAAAATTTTTTAATTCTTGTTCCTTTCTTTCCATTTCGTCCTTGTTTTTTCGTGACCGTTAAAAGTCACTTTCATCTACTCTCAGACCATTCAAAAATAAGTAGGTAAGAACTGTTCTTCGAGTCCTTTTCACTCTTTTTATTTAAACAAATGACGGTTTTCACTATTGTTTCGTTTCGAGTTTCTGATTCCTTACACACGGACGGACCACCACCACAACTAAATCAACGTTGGGGTGCCTGACATCGGGTGGTCCGAAGAGACAGGTACCCTAAAGAGTCCATTCTTATGACCTCACCCAACGGTAAAGGAGGGGGTCCCACGGACGAATGTCCACCTGTTTAGTCACGGGACTTTGATATCACTATTTCGAACAGATTCCTCTATAGCTTCGTCCAAAAATAAGTATATGAACAATTCAGAAGTCATCCAGTAGCTTACGGAGAAAACCATTCCTGGATGTGAGACCTCCTTATTTGTACACATTTAACGGACTGTTTCCGTCCCAGACCGGGAGTTCTTCGAGGGTCAACTTACTCGTTCCAGCTTTTAAGTGAGGGTTTAATTATGTTGAACAATCACAATAAGTTCACGTGTCCCGTAACACCTTTATCTCTTCTCCTCGGGGGTAGATGAGATTTCTCGAAGTGAGTCCAAGTCTCCGACTAAGTGGAAACGAGAACGTCTTCGTACTTGTAATAATTGATAAAGGTCCTCCCCTTACTTTCCTCCTACAACTGTCTGAAAGGTGTGACTCTCTTTTAGGTATCTTACTTTACTTTGACTATATACTAAGATCCTTGGTTGACTTATCGGGATAACCAAAGTCATAAGTATTGTAAATAAATAATTATTAAATAAGTATAGGTAATAACTAATAACCCTTTCAATAATTTCTATTTCTCTTTTTGGTGAGGATGAAGTCGGTATGGTAAGTGGCGACAATGATATATCAGAGACGAGTATGGATTATAACTGGTATGGATTATAACTGGGGATTTATCCAGTCCTTCGTTGTGAATTTTGACCTGTACCTTGTTGTCTGACCAAGGTTTATCCTTTTCCTCATGCAGTTCCGACATATAACAGTGGGACGAACAAATTGAATATACGTCTCATGTAGTACTCTTTACGACCTGACCTTCTTTGTGTTCGACCTTAGTTCTAACGGTCCTCTTTATAGTTATTGGAGTCTATACGTCTACTGTGGTGGGAATACCGTGTTTCATTTCTCCTTGATTTTTCGGAGAACTACTTTCACTTTCTCCTCTCACTTTTTCAACCGAATTTCGAGTTGTAAGTCTTTTGCTTCTAGTACAGTAGACCAGGGTAGTGAAGTACCCTTTATCTACCCCTTTGTCACCTTTGTCATAGTCTGAAATAAGACCGCCCGAGGGTTTAGTGACGTCTACCACTGACGTCGGTACTTTAATTTTCTGCGAATGAGGAACCTTCTTTTCAATATTGGTTGGATCTATCGTATAAGTTTTCGTCTCTGTAATGAAACGGCTGATTCCAGGCAGATCAGTTCCGATACCAAAAAGGTCATCAGTACATCCCTACACTGTCAACCTGACACTTCTTCCGACTCACGACTTTTTAACTACGAAAACTTGACATCACGACCTCTTCTGAGAACTCTCAGGGAACCTGATGTTCCTCTAGGTTGGTCAGGTAAGATTTCCTCTAGTCGGAACCCACAAGAAACCTTCCTTACTACGATTGCATGAAACCGGTGGAGTACGCTTCTCAACTGAGTAACCTTTTCTGAAACTACGACCCTCCCTAACCCCCGTCCTCCTCTTCCCCTGCTGTCTCTTACTCTACCGACCCACCGTAGTGCCTGAGCTACCTGCACTCAGACTCACTTGAGGCCCTCTACCACTACCTGTCCCTCCGGACCGCACGACGCTAAGTACCCCAGCGTTTCTCAGCCTGTGTTGACTCACTGACTTGACTTGACTTTGGATAGGACGATTATTAACAATCCTTCGAAAATTATAAAGGATTCGTTAGGGGTTTTATAAAAAGATGTAAATGTGACTCTTCTTGGTACCAAAAAAAGGGAGTTCAGACACACACTCTACGACTACAAAGGTCTTACTTTCTACACGATTCATTAGGACCTCTGTCAGAGTGACTAAATAGTCTTATGTAAACAAAAATGATAGGACGATACGTGATGGAATAGTTGTATACGAAATAGAGAGGTTTATCAGATCATGACAAACACACCCGACCCTAGTAGAGAATTTCATAAACGTAAAAGACACTATAGTCATATCACGACCCGTATATCAGTAACAGTTTTCAGTAACTTTCTAAGCAGACAGTCTAGAGTCTGAACCCATTCTTAAATTACCGTATGGGAACCGGAGTGTACGAGTCCCGAACCGTGAGTCGAATTGACCGACAGCTACTTGTCCCTAATCTTCGTGTCGGTGGACCTGAAAGTGGGTACTTTAGGACCCTGAACGTACAATATTTGGAAAATCTGAGAAAGTTTCAATCTTGGTATTTAATGGATTAAGAATTGTGGTTAATGGTAATAAACTAGGGACTTTGTGAACGTAATCAACTGGGGTCTGAAGTCACTCGAGTATAGACTTGGACTCAATAATAGGAAGAAAAAATAAAAAGGTTACAAGGTTTCCCTTTCATGGGACTCCCACCGGAAGAGGGGCTTCACTGTCATACTACATTACCGTGAGTCCAGTGTTACAGTACCTGGTAACAGGTCTTTCACTATTGGGGGAACAGGTGGTTAGGTAGGAAATTACGACTCCAACCTAAGTTAGACCGGTTTACCATTCACCGGGCGGTCCGACTCTATAAATGGGGTTTGACAAGTGTGTTTCGATAAAATTCTTGGGACCCGTCGTACTTTTTAGTGTTTCGTCATCGTTTTGAGTTGCACTACGAGAAGACGTCTTAATGACACTGTCTTAAACAAACGACGAATTTTTTATTTTATTCGAAAAAAAGAGAGAGAGAAGGGGAGGAGGGGAGGGAATCCCGGAGTCGAACACAGACACACATTCAGGACCCCAGAACCCACAGTTTACAGTCCGGAACATGGCTCGACAGTTTCTCTTCTTACCCGACTCTACTAACTACTGACCCTCCGGACTTTGGGTTTGGAGGTGACGTTTACGAAGAAAATGTTTTTTCGACCCCGATGGGTGTCACGGATATAAGTTCCAGTGAAGCGTACGGTAATGTGGGTGGCGCAAGCTGAGGGTTGTTCGGTGCGGTAAGTGTGCCCCCGGCTGAAGAGGAGACTCGGGAGAGGAAGAGAGGGAAGGACGGAGGAGACAAGGAGAGTGTTCGGGAACGGGTTTGCAACCTTATGAATTAGGTTTAGTTTAAAATTTTTTTTCTATTAGTTTTTCTATCTCAGAAAAACAAAACAAAACAGAACAAAAAGAAGTCCGATGTAAACGAGACTCTTCGGGTCCCGACCTCGAAAGACCTCGTGTTCAGTCTACTGTTCTAATAATTACCCTCGTCCCGTTACAGTATAGACTAAAGTACGTATAAGTACTTCCCTCGGTGTGTCGACCCTGGTACGAGACACCTCTCCCTTTTATTTCTCGGGAGATGGGGGGTGGGGTCCGTACTTCTTACAGTAACACCTCTACTCCTCGGACCGACCTTTTCAAATTCACTGACATAGGAAATAAAACTTTTCTCCCCTATCTTAAACGTCTTTGTTGTCGTCGTTGTATTATTCAAAACCGATGAAGTCAGTTTGAGTCCCTGATTTAAGACGACATCATGGAGTACGGATTTTAGTGGATACACCTTCGAGAGGGTCACCTTCATTGTCTCCTTGTTGGAAACGTTTACCTCAGTTGTTTCCTTCATTTACACTACTCTTGTTTTTTTTTCTCTCTCTCTTCCTCTCTCACTCTTCTTTTTTTCTTTAGTTACTTGTGTTTCTTCAAGTAGTACCGGTGATTTTGTACCTTATCAGAGTATTGTTTTCTTATTAATACGAAATCAATACTTAATTTGTTACATTTAAAACTTCTCCCTATCTAAGATTAACCAATGATCTTGGCTCTAGTTTGGAGGAAAGCCTCGGTTATTTTACTAACGACCATTTCGTAAATGGTAGGAAAACGTCGTGTCTGTGTGTACTTCTTCGACATGGTGTCATGGTGCGCCTTTCAAGGTGGACCATAGAGTCTCAGACGACTAGTGTCGACTCTCTTATTGGTCACTTCTTGTACTCGGTGTTTCAGACTATCTATAGATTGACCTTTTTTCCTTTCAGGAGTTCTCCGGTATCGTTGTGGACACTTTCTTGTGGACACCGTTTCGAGAAGGAAACCAATGGGTTGGAGCGGGCTGTCGGTGCCCCGTGTCACTGGTCAACCTTCTCCAGTTTCTCGTCTACAGGGGTTTGTTCTTTCTGTCAACATAGTGTATAAAGGGGAAGGGTTAAATACTTAGTGGCATTATCAAGTGTGACACATGAGAGATATGTACCCCGAAGGGTCCCCCGAGTCAACCGTTCTTAGACGAACGGTCACGTCCTCTACTTTCTTTGTACCCAAACTAGAGACCCAGTCCTTCTAGGGGACCTCATCCTTTACCGTTGGTTGAGGTCATAAGAACGGACCTTTTAAGGTGCCTGTCTCCTTAAAAGACCACCGGATGTCAGATACCCCATCGTTTCTCAACCTGTGTTGACTCGTGTGTGTATGGTGTGTTTGAGATATAACATTTCTTAAGAGTACGTTGAAACGTAGTTCAACAGTTGTGGTATCTGTGTCATTACTACCGACCTAAATTATTGTCACAAACTTTAGCCTGGTTGGGTGGTATTTGGTCCCCGGTTTTATGAGATGGGAGAAGAGGAAGGAGTAAGATTCGTGAGAAATGGTTGTGTACCCGGACAAAAATTTACCGAGAGTAGGGGAATCCTTCGAATCTCTTGACCTACTTAAACTATCCGAATAGTTAATCTGATTCTTCAAATTACTATAAACTGGACACATTTTAGATATGTTTTCTTATTTAAGTTTTATAAATGAAACTTTATTGTTTGTGTCTCAGTAAGTGACGTTACAATAACGATAGTCGTATCTTTTCTTTTTATCTTACTTTTTTTACTCAAGTTACAATTTAGTATCTATTTACTAATTCCTGTTCTACTACGTAGTTGACCTTCGTTAGTCAACTATAAAAGTATAAGACTAGTTAAAAACTATCCTTTGTCCCGTCCGATGATATAAATCTACTAAATAGAATTTTAATACATTTACTTTACAATGGAGTCTTTAAAACTCACTTATAGTCAGTAACGTATTATTCTAAGTAAGTACTGTACCGTTTAACTCTATTTTATTATTTATCCGTAGATAGGTAAATGATAAAGGGTATTTTACTATTTTGTCCACTCACATTAGACTCAGTTACTCAGTGAGGGAGGTACGGAACAAATAATAAGGGTCAATTGAGGTAAATCCTTTACGACTTGTTCACCTTCCCCTTCTGTTCCCCATCAGTAATAATTAAACATCGAAAAATATTTATTTGTTTTTAATTGAGGTCGAAAAGAAGAGTTCATTAAAACTTATCCTACTTATGAAACTGTCTTCTATATTGTAAAAGGTAAAAACATCCACACTTTTCACTGACGAAAGGGGCAAGAAAGAGAATAAATATGGTCCATAGTTTATTTATAAGGAAAGTTTGTTAAAATACTCAATGTCTGGGTTTAAAGTTACTTATGTTCCAGTTTCGAACCTCAAAACACATCGATTATCAAAAGGGAAATTTAAAGGAGTTTTTTATATCCGTGACATCAATTTAATATAATTTACCAAATATAATATGAAAATCACTATTTACAATTTACAAATTTATGTTTCGATTTTTATGTGATCCGAATTATCTTATACTTTTTACATGATCTGTTGCATTTTAAATAGTTGAAATTAATAAACACAAATTATTGTCACCCCTTGAGTGACCCCTTTATACAGGACCTTAAAACGAGGGGAAGGGTGGAGGAAGGAGGTTGGGGAGGTGGAGGATGGGGGAGGGTGTGGGAGATGTGGGAGGGTGTGGGAAGTGAGGGAGTGGGGTTGTGGTGGGGGTGTTGGTGTGAGGGAGGGAGAGAGAGAGTCCCGTTTCGTTGTAGTCTCTTATAATTTGTCATAGTCATACGTAAGGGGTCACCGAGTCGTCCATTTCTTGGACGGACGTCACGTCCTCTACGTCCCAACTAGGGACCGAGTCCTTTTAGGGGACCTCCTCCTTTACCGTTGGGTGAGGCCATAAAAACGACCCTTTTAGCCAGGACTCCCGCGGGGACCGACCCTCCTCGGAGTCCCTTTGTAGGGATTCCTCGTTTCAGAACCTCCGACACGATTCGAAACCTGTCACCAACAGTCCTTGTCTGAGTCCTGGGTCCGTCGTTCTCTCCGGTTCCGTTTCGACCCAGACTGAGTCTGTGGACGCTCCACCTCGTCCGTAAATCGACCTTCGACCTTTTAATGGTCACTTACTCCTACTGTGTTTATGGTCTTTCACGTCTTGCCCCGTCCTCAACACTTGACTCTTAGTCTGTCTCACCCGATCTGTCGTTGTCCTTTCTAGTGTAGACTTTAAGTACCCTTTCCACTCCGTCGGGTGCCAGGGTCGGTCCCTCGGGGACTCGACGCCAAGAATTGGAGTCGACGTGTAATTTTTGTGGACCCTACCAGAAGTCAAGCCAAGTCAAGTCAACGAGTCAGTACAGGGTGAGAAACGCTGGGGCACTTAGCGTCGTGTGGTCCGGAGGGACAGGTAGTGGTTGAGGGTCTCAAGTGAGTTTGAGTACAGGTAGTTCAGTCACTACGGTAGGTCGGTAGAGTAGGAGACAACAGGGGAAGAAGAGGACGGGGGTTAGGGAGGGTCATAGTCTCAGAAAAGGTCACTCAGTTGAGACGTACTCCACCGGTTTCATGGCCTCAAAGTTGAAATCGTAGTAAGGAAGGTTTCTTGTGGGTCCCGACTAGAGGAAATCCTACCTGATCAACCTGGAGGAACGTCAGGTTCCCTGAGAGTCCTCAGAAGAGGTTGTGGTGTCAAGTTTTCGTAGTTAAGAAGTCACGAGTCGAAAGAAGTGTCAGGTTGAGAGTGTAGGTATGTACTGGTGACCTTTTTGGCATCGGAACTGATCCGTCTGGAAACAACGGTTCCATCATAGAGACGAAAAGTTATACGATAGATCCAACCAGTATTGAAAGGAAGGTTCCTCATTCGCAGAAAATTAAAGTACCGACGTCAGTGGTAGACGTCACTAAACTCTCGGGGGGTTTTTATCAGACTGTGACAAAGGGGTAGATAAAGGGTACTTCACTACCCTGGCCTACGGTACTAGAAGCAAAAGACTTGCAACTCGAAATTCGGTTGAAAAAGTGAGAGGTGAAAGTGAAAATAGGTCTCCGAAAAATCAAGGAGAAGTGAAAAAAGGTATTCCCACCACAGTAGACGTATACACTCCAATAACTATAAAGAGGGACGTTAGAACTAAGGTCGACACGAGGAAGGTAGGGTCGTAAAGAGTACTACATGAGACGTATATCAATTTATTCATCCCACTGGTATATGAGAATTTTGGATGGTTTAGTTTCGGGGTAGGGTCAGGTCAATTCAGTCTTGGAGACCACCAGACTCCGGTCCACGATTCGGAGTCAGCACAGGCTGACACATGCTGAAGTACCTGATATCGGACGGTCCGAGGAGACAGATACCCTAAAAGGTCCGTTCTTATGATCTCACCCACCGGTAAAGGAGGAAGTCCCCTAGAAGGGTTGGGTCTCTAGCTTAGACGTAGACAATGTAGAGGACGTAACTGTCCGCCCAAGAAATGGGGATCGTGATGGACGCTTCGGATACTCCAGTCCTTGACTATGGAAAAGTTTAAGGGGTCACATTTAAACCTCGAACGGTCAACGACTCACTCCCACTCGTCCGTCAACCCTACCAACGTCTCTTCCCAGTATATAGAGGTTCCCTCGAACACCAGTCCGACCTCCACCACCCGTCAAACGGGGGTTAAAACGAAATAAGAACCAGACGTTAGACATGGGTTGTCAACCCCCCACTCTCTTTCCACCAATGTCCGTACTGATGTGGCGAGTAAGTCTAAAATGGGTAATCATAGAAATGAGAAGTTCAAATACGTACTCTGTCTATCAAGACATCCAAGATATCAATTGATTTGGACACTCACCTGTTCTCCCCAGATCTTAAACTTCTGTTTACACAAAGTTACGACATGGGTACCAATTTCGGTGATTCTGTCGGTCGTGGACACATAACGTTTCCATTCCCACCTGGTAGGTCTAATATTAAAGAACTTTAATTGGTTGGGTCATAAAGAATATAAGGAATATGAGGGAGCTACCGTTATTCGAAGTCGTCATTTGTAGACGAACAGTAATACTCCGTCCATGGACAAGATACAAAACCGAAAGAGTAGACAGTTTGTTCCTAATGGTTTAATTCGACAGAATTTTATTTTACGTCACTATCAACGTTTAACAAAAGTTTTGTGTTCGACCATTATTAGAGTAAATTTATACATTATCGTTACGGAAAGAATCGTTTTTTACAAGTCAAGTCAAGTCAAGTCAGCGAGTCAGCACAGGTTGAGAAACACTGGGGCACTTAGTGTCGTGCGGTCCGAAGGGACAGGTAGTGGTTGAGGACGTCAAGTGAGTCTGAGTACAGGCGACTCAGTCACTACGGTAGGTCGGTAGAGTAGGAGACAGCAGGGGAAGAGGAGGACGGGGGTTAGGGAGGATCGTAGTCTCAGAAAGGGTTACTCAGTTAAGAAGTGTACTCCACCGGTTTCATAACCTCAAAGTCTTACCGATTTTTAATTCTGGGGTCGGAGTCATAAAAGACCTCTAAACAACCGTACGACCCTCCCTAACCCCCGTCCTCCTTTTCCCCTGGTGTCTCCTACTCTACCGACCTACCGTAGTGACTGAGTTACCTGCACTCAGACTCACTTGAGGCCCTCAACCACTACCTGTCCCTCCGGACCTCACGACACCAAGTACCCCAGCGTTTCTCAGTCTGTGCTGACTCGCTTACTTGACTTGACTTGGCTCCAAAGTCCTCACCGTAACACTACTCACCGAGTCAAATATACATTCACTCTATAACAGTCGATGAATCTCACTACATGTGGTCACACTTAAAATTTTTACAGATACCGTGTGGATTCTACGAGTCTGGGAGTTTAAGAAGACACGAGACGGATACTTCTAAATTATTTTACATCTGTGACCTATCGAGTCAACCATTTCTTAGACGGACGTTACGTCCTCTGGGGTCAAGTTAAGGACCCAGTCCTTCTGGACGACCTCTTCCCTATCAGATGGGTGACGTCATAAGAACCCGAAGGGAACACCAAGTCAACTATTTCTTAGGTGGATGTTACGTCCTCTGGACTTAAGCTAGGGACCGAATCTTTCTAGGGGACCTCTTCCGTTTCCGATGGGCAAGGTCATAAGACCGGACCTCTTAAGGTACCTAACATATCAGGTACCCCAACGTTTCTCAACCTGTGTTGACTTGTCGAAAGTGAAAGTGAAAGTCTGTGATCTTTAGTAGGATTGAACACTATAGCGTTGATGTCACAACGTTTCTATTCGTCATGATAGGGACAGGATCATGTATCTACACTTATATAATTTATTTGATATAGGCGGGTAACATGTCTAATCATTTGATCCGAAGGGACCACCGAGTTTACCATTTCTTATACAGACGTCACGTCCTCTGGATCTAAGATAGGGACCCAACCCTTCTAAGGGGACCTCTTCCCTTACCGATGGGAGAGATCATAAGAACGGATCTCTTAGGGTACCTGTCTCCTCGGACCGTCCGATGTCAGGTACCTCAACGTTTCTCAGTCTGTACTGACTCACTGATTATAAAAGTTAAAGTGAAGAGTTTGATCCTAAGTTTCCTGTAAATAATTGAAAGAGTATTTGTTGTTCACTTTCGGTCTTAAGAGTAGGTCCGAGTAGACTTGGGTTGTGTGTTCGAACAGACTATAATAGAGATACAGTAATCCCTTTAGAATATAAAGAAATGTATTTGTTTATAGGAAATTGTGATTCGTACAAAGAAAGTTATAAATTTTTACTATGTTTTATTTTGGAACACTAAAGATAGATTTTTATATAAAAGGAAAAACGAAGGAAGTATATTAATACCTAAGATATGTATAAGATAAATCTTTTTACGTCTTCTCTTAAAAATGGGTTATGAGAGAAGAAACATCATCTTGAGACTGTTAATAGACCTATGGATCAGTAGGACTTACTTTTGATGCAACGAGTTAAAAGAAACATAGATTCACACCGGTACACTAATTAAAGGTCTGTCTGTTTATATTTAATTTCACACGTCTTGAAAGATCCTCATAAGGTTCTCTTTCCGTCCGAAAAAAAAGAAAGAAAAGAAGAGGGTAAACGGCTTTATGTCTACACTAACTACGATCTCACCGACAGAACACGGTACTGTGTCTGCCGACGACGACGACGACGACGACGATTCAGCGAAGTCAGCACAGGCTGAGACACGCTGGGGTATCTGTCGTCGGGTGGTCCGAGAGGGCAGGGACCCTAAGAGGTCCGTTCTTGTGACCTCACCCAACGGTAAAGGAAGAGGTTACCCACTTTCACTTTTCACTTTCACTTCAACGAGTCAGCACGGGCTGAGAAGCGCTGGGGTACTTGACGTCGGATGGTCCGAGGAGGCAGGTACCCTAAGAGGTCCGTTCTCATGACCTCACCCCACGGTAACGGAAGAGGCGGTACTGTATCTGTGGTGTACAATTTTTACCATTTGGTCCTCCTTTTACCTCAGTAGTAGCATAAGAATCTAATGGATACAAATGTTTCCGATAAAAAGTTTGACCCCTATCCGTTTGATGTCGGGTGTGAAGGTTTAAGTCAAGTGGTAGACAAAAACATTAATTTCAAAGTGACCTATTGTGATTACGATAAGAAAATATATGGTAGATATTGACTAAAGTACGGTGTTTCCGTTGCAACTCTTCAATGGTAGTACACCGGACGTTTCGGATTTGACAAGTGACAGACCGGGAAATGTCTTTTACGAACGACTGGGACTCAAATCTGGTGGTAAGTAAATCTAAAAGACAGTGAGTTTCGATCCTGATTAAGTTCGATTATGTCTCCGGAAACTATGTCCGGTACCATTTTTTAACTTTTTAAAAGGTCCACTGTCATCCCATGGTATTTTTAAAATGAATAGATAAAAACCATACAACATAATTCCATATCAATGTGTATAAATTCCTCATTTTAAACTAGGTAAAACTACATTCACGTGAGGACATCTCCGGTAGTGGTGTCTATTACTTGTATAGGTAGTGGTGGTTTGTAAAAGAGTCGTGGAAATCATTAGACAGTAAAGACAGTGGGGGTGGGGTCTGTCGGTATTTTACAGAAGGACAAACATACAGGATCGGAAAAAATTTTTTATTTAGTATCTATCATACGTAAATATCTCAGTATGTTATACAAGGGAAAAACCGGACCAAACCAAGTGTGTCGAATTATTAATTCTGAATAGGAATCAGAGGACAAGAACACACAAAGTATCAAATAAAGAAGAAAAAATTCTTTAAAACTAATTATCATAAAATAACATATCAATCTTGTATTACACAAATAAGTAAGTGTACAACTACAATAAACTCCCAAAAGAAAGGGGACTATAAATTCTGAGTTTACCGATCCAACATATCATCCACACCCAATTAAAAAATTCTTATACAATTTGACAAAAGGTTTCATCAACATGGTGTAATGTAAAGGTTGTTTCGATGTACACCTTTATAGTTGAGACGTATAGGAATGGTTACGAACTATGTTAGTTAGAAAACCCAATGTCATTTCATTTATCCAAACATTGACATAAAGTAATATCATACTTAAACATAAAGGGACTACTGATTTGAAAGGTATACGAATGTATGTCACTGTGAGTAGAGAATAAACCGTTTCGTCTAAGTTTATAAAACGAGTCAAAACTACCCCGACAAACTGAATAATAACTCAATTTATACACACACACGAATCAGCGAGTCAGTACAGACTGAGAAACGTTAGCACACCTGATATCTGCTTATAACCTCACTTAATGGTAAGGAGCAGATCCTAGAAGGGTGGGTCCCTTAGTTTGGACACACAGGAAGTATAAGACGTAACGTCTACATAAGAAATTGGTGACTCGGTGACCCCCACACACACACTTTCAACAAGTCAATACAGGTTGAGAAACGTTGGGGTACCTGATGTGCCAGATACCTTAAGAGGTCGGATCTTATGACCTCACTCATTGGAAAGGGAAGAGGACCCCTAGAAAGGTTGGGTCCCTAACTTGGGTCCAGAGGACGACCCGTCCGCCTGAGATGGTTGACTCGATGTTCTACCAATTCAACATAGTATCCACAAAGTGTAACTCAAAATGTATATATATACACACACACACATACACACACACACACACACATACACACATTTCGACAAAATTTAGATACTTATAGAGAGATTCGTAACGAAATCGAAGTAAAGTATTTAAAACTATAAAAGAAAAAGTAAGTAGACTTTATAAGTAGATTAATAGGGACACTAAAGAAAAAATTGGACACTTAATGATTCATCTTATAAATCACAGATCTATAAACTTCTGAAGGGTTTATAGAAACAATAAGTAAAGATTAAATTACAGAAACACTAGCTTCTCTTGTGAAACACAATAAAGTCAGGAAAAGTGAAATGACTCTGAAAATACCAGATCGTATACCAGGTAGGATTTCTTATGAAATACGGTGGAACTTTTCTAATATAACCCCACAGTACTCTATTTCCTATTGTATTGACAGTGACTCCAGTTTTACCAACTATCATTAAGTCCAGAAAATATAGTGACCTCTAAAGAGAGAGAAGAAAACTCTAATCTCATAATTTTATAGTAGTAACTAATACAAGAAAAGTGAAGATAGTCCAAAAACAAGTACACGAGACCTCAGTACCAAATAATCTACGCATATGTAATATAAATAATATAGAAGGTCTTTATGACTCAAGAACGTCGTAAAGAAAAATATTTCAGGTTTTATAACAGATTATAAATTAATATCGATTAGTAAAGAGAGAACCAAATAATAAAGGTACCATACAGAAAAAGAAGAAAATAAAGATGGACAAACACAGTAATTTATATTTTACACAAAGAATATCTGTTGTACACCAACTTGTAACGGAAAAATTAGTTAGACTGTTAACGACTGATAAAAAGAACCTCCTTTGGATATACGTCCAGTCCTTCCTTGTCAATCTTGACCTGTACCTTATTGTCTGACCAAGGTTTATCCCTTTCCTCATACAGTTCCGACATATAACAGAGGGACGAATAAGTTGAATATAAGTCTCATGTAGTACTCTTTGTGACCCGACCTTCTTCGTGTTCGACCTTAGTTCTAACGACCCTCTTTATAGTTATTGGAGTCTATACGTCTACTGTGGTGGGAATACCGTCTTTCACTTCTCCTTGATTTCTCAGAGAACTACTTTGACTTTCTCCTCTCAGTTTTTCAACCGAATTTCGGGTTACAAGTAGTGTCGTGACAAATATTATCGGTCCTGTACCTTTGTTGGATCTACAGGTAGTTGTCTACTTACCTATTCTTTCGACACCATGTATATGTGTTACCTCATAATGAGTCGGTAATTTTTCTTATGTAAACTTAGTGAAGATTACTCCACCTACTTTGACCTCGGTTAATATGTCTCACTTCATTCGGTCTTTCTTTTTGTGGTTATATCATATGATTGTGTATATATACCTTAAATCTTTCTACCATTACTACTGGGACATACGTTCTGTCGTTTTCTCTGTGTCTACACATCTCACCTGAAAACCTGAGTCTCCCTCTCCCTCTCCCACCCTACTAAACCCTCTTACCGTAACTTTGTACATATGATAGTACATTCTTTGCTTAGTGGTCAGACACAAGCTACGTCCTACGTCCTACGAACCCCGACCACGTGCCCCTACTAGGCCTTCCTACTACACCCCACCCTCCACCCTCCCCCCAAGTACAAACCCTCGAGTACATGTGGGCACCGCCTAAGTACAGTTACATACGGTTTTGGTTATGTCATAACATTTCATTTTATTTTTTTTTTAATTTTAATTTTTTTTTTCGAGTTGTAAGTCTTTTGATTCTAGTACCGTAAGCTCGGCAGTGAAGTACCCTTTATGTACCCATTTGTCACCTTTGCCACAGTCTGAAGTAAAACTCCCCGAGGTTTTAGTGTCGTCCACCACTAACGTCGGTACTTTAATTTTCTACGAATGAGGAACCTTCTTCTCAATACTGGTTGGATCTATCGTATAACTTTTCGTCTTTGTAATGAAACGGTTGTTTCCAGGTAGATCAGTTCCGATACAAAAAAGGTCACCAGTATATACCTACACTCTCATCCCGACACTTCTTTCGACTCGCGGTTTCTTAACTACGAAAACTTGACACCACAACCTCTTCTGAGAACTCTCAGGGAACCTGACGTTCCTATAGGTTGGTCAGGTAGGACCCCCTCTAGTCAGGACCCACAAGTAACCTTCCTGACTGTAACTTCGACTTTGAGGTTATGAAACCGGTGGACTATACTTCTCGACTGAGTAAACTGTTCTGGGACTACGACCCTTTCTAACTCCCGTCCTCCTCTTCCCCTACTGTCTCCTATAACTTTCTCTGTGCACATGCGGTCAGCATCGTGACAAGTGTTATCGATCCTGTACCTTCGTTGGATCTACAGGTAGTCGTCTGCTTACCTATTCTTTCAACACCATGTACATGTGTTCCCTTATAATGAGTCGATAATTTTTCTTGTGTGAACTTAGTCAAGATTACTCCACCCATTTTGACCTTGGATAATATTTCTCACTTCATTCGGTCCTTCTTTTTGTAGTCATGTCATGCGACGATGACGATTCAGAAGAGTCAACACAGGATGACCACTCTGGAGTATCTACCGGACAGTGGTCCCAGGGGGTAGGGACCCTAAGAGGTCCGTTCTTGTGACCTCACCCAACGATAAAGGAAGAGGTTAAGTACTTTCACTTTTCACTTTCACTTCAGCGAGTCAGCACAGGTGAAAAACGTTGGGGTACCTGACGTTGGATGATCCTAGGAGGTAGGTACCTTAAAAGGTCCGTTCTTATGACCTCACCCCACGGTAGTGGAAGAGGTAGTTATGTTATATAATTGCGTATATACATACCTTAAATCTTTCTACCATTACTACTGGGATATACACTCTGTCGTTTTCTCTGTGTCTATATATCTTGTCTAAAACCTGAGACATCCTCTTCCGCCCCCACCCTACTAAACTCTCTTATCGTAACTTTGCGCATATAATGGTATACACTTTGTCTAGTGGTCAGGTTCAAACTACGTACTTTGTCCCGTGAGTTTCGGTCACGTGACCCTGTTGGGTCTCCCTACCCCACTCCTTCCTCCACCCTCTCCCCAATCCCTGTCCCCCTGTATACATGTGAGTACCGACGACTAAGCACAGTTATATACAGTTTTTGGTGGCGTTATAACATTTCATTAATCGGAAGTTAATATTATTGATGTAATTAAAATTTTTATTTTTATTTTATTTTATATAAAGAACATCCGTCGTGTATCACCTCAGAACGAAAAAATTCGATGAGACCGTTAAAACAATACGAAAAAAAAAAATTAACTCCATAAATTTGATAATTGTAAATTATATTAGTAACTAACACAACCTAAAAACAGGTATTAAAATGATGAAAGAAAAATAAAGTGGACAAATAAAATAAATGACTTACAAACAGTTATAGAGAAACATAATAAAATCACTAACGAGATCTCTAAAGTCATATGTATGAATTAGAAAATGGAAATTATAACATAGTGAAATATATTTTACTTTTAGAAACGTTGATATAATCCAGAAAAGAGGTGGTGTCAGTAGAAGTAGAATATTGACAGTATGAGAAACGAAGATATATGGAGTTCTTAAAGTTTTTACATAATTAAAAACAAAATTATTATTTCATCTGTAAAAACAAAATCAGTCATTTCCATTAAAAATGTAAATAGGACGATAAACTATAAAGAGAACGTCACTTCACTTCACTTCAGCGAGTCAGCACAGGCTGAGAAACGCTGGGGTACCTGACATCGGATAGTCCGAGGAGGCAGGTACCCTAAAAGGTCCGTTCTCACGACCTCACCTAACGGTAAAGGAAGAGGTCCCCTTGAAGGGCTGGGTCCTTAGTTTGGACCCAGAGGGCGTAACGTCCGTCTGCGAAATGGTAGACTCGGTGGTCCCTTCGACTATAAAGAAAACGAAAAGGAATTAAGGATTTTTAAGATTAGAGATATAGTAAAAGAAAAGTGGAACTTCTTTAAGGAGATCTTAAAGTATTTAAAAGAAAATCACAAACAAATAAAAATTTAAATAAATAAAGTGAAAATAAAGACATCTTATAAAAATAACCTCTATCGTAAGACTCAACGATAAAGAAAGAAAGTCACGAAATTCCTATAATTTCTCTTTAAATAAGTTTAAAAAGAAGGTAATATACAGTACGGTAAAAGATCTGGAAAAAGAAATAGAAATCAACACTTGACTAATATTATATAGATGTGTAGTAGAAGAAACTAAAATAGATCCAACTTTAAACGGTCAGAAGTTGGATATTTATACAAAAAGTTCTTAAATTCAAAGGATGACAATATCGAAACTTATGATAAAGTTGGGGTTATAGGAAGGGGAGAAGAAGACTTGAAGTTAATGTGTAAGTTTCTTTGGTTTTGAGACAAGAACAACTAAAAAAATTTAGAAAAAAGAGAGATCGGAATCCTATTAAAGATAACTATGTGGGAGTCCAAACAAATGAGAAAGAAGAAACCAGTGAAAATAATAACCTAGGTTAATCGTGAAAATTTTTTAAAGAATATAAGATAAAAAGTCGAGATTTTAAGTGTAAATCAAGAAACATATTAAGGATAAAGACAACTGTTAAAGAGTAAAAATAATGAGTAAAGTTTTATGAAAAGAAGATTTATAATTATTTTAAATTGCAACAAAATTTCGTACACAGACTAAAAAGGTCGTAAACCTGATTGGAGTTCGAACCGTATACAAATAAAAATGGAAATGTTAAAACACTGTAAAATAATAATAGACAGTGTAAAATAATAAACAATGACAACTTTAAACAAATCAAAAACTTAGTTAATTAAAACCTAATGTGGGACTTAAACACTTACAATTCAACAACCCGTGACATGAAACAACTTCACGAGACTTTTTCATAATAATAAAAGGAAAGTCGTTCGTTAGTCAGATTAATCAAACTCAGAAGAGAAGACACCCTTCTCCGAGTTAATAATCCAATTTAAGAGTTTCACAAACAATACTCCTAAACTTAGACGGAATACGACTTGTCGAGTCTTAAATCTGTCCATGGACACGTCTCAAGTCAACACAAGACGTTCGTAAGTGGTAGGAAACAAACGCAAATAAGGTATACATATGAGAAGTCTCTGACGTGATTCTAAACACACACAGTAAGTTAAGAGAAGTAAGTAGGTTCGGAATCAATCCGATGACAACCAGAGAGGGTGTTTCTGCATCGAGGTCCATACCCGATTGCGAACGCACAAGGATATGTCTATTAATCTCCGCGGAGAAGAGAAGGAAACTCGTAGGCAGAGAGCTAGTGTAGAGTGGAATTCTCAGGAGAAAAGAAACAAGGAAATCGGTCTTTGTGTCTTAAAATGAGTTTTAAAATCGACTTCTGACGTGATGAGGACGGTATGACTCTCTTTTACATACTATCCTACAGTCCTTCACAAATTGTCCTCCGAAGGACACATGACAAAACCTAGACAGTCCTTAAGAGACAAGGAATAATTAAGGATCCTTAATTCTCCTCGCCGTTCGGAGAGGGTCCCCGACTCCTTAAGTCCGTAAAGGAAGCAATCAAAAAAGATATACCACTATTCATGGGAGAAGGAAAAATACTTGGTATACCATTTTCACTAATAAATGTTGAGAGAGAGAGAAATTATACCTAGCGGATACAAAACATTCAGACCTTAAAATTAGAAATAGAAATGACTCTTATTGATGTCATATATATGGGTGTAATACAACTAATTTTGTGGAAACGACGTAGTCTCGAAACCAGGGGGACAGAAAGAAAGAAAGAGAGAGAGAGAAAGACAGAGAGTCCGATAAAGAAACCGTACGTCTCCAGGAGACACAAGTGAAGGGTGGGACCCGAAAACTCTGGGAGAGGTCTTCCACGAGACACGAAAGTAGGGTAGCTCTCCCTCGAACTCCGGAAGTACTTGTCTCGTTCGGGACACGTCCGCGAAATAACCGAAAGACGCATTTGGTTCCTTATAGTCGGAGAAAGAGAGAGGAAAAGAAAGAATAGCCAGTTGAGACCTGGTGGTCCAAGGTCAGGTAATTTCTTGGAGTTGTTCACCACGGGTCTTGTCCTCGAACCATGTGCATCCGTTTAAGTCTGCCTCACTGGAGTCCCGGATAACTCCGGTCATTCATGATTCTGTACCCATTTTACCGACGTTTCGGGTAGTGAAAAGATGAAATGAAGTGATGAATAAATTTCAAGACCCTAGATTAATTTACATACGACTAAAAAATCGATCTAATCTTTGACGATAAAGGGTATCACATTAACCTCTTCTTCGGTTTTCCGTTGATCTCTTTAATGAACGAATACTTTTACGTTTAGTCCTTACAGTTTTTCGATATCGAGGTTAATCACTCTGTCCCTGATAATAACTAATAAACTTTTGAATAGTGTTAGATCCTAGTCTTTGAGTTTTCTATGTTTTCGATCGATTTTGTTACTAACGACGGTAATCTTACCCTTTACTGCCTACGAAATGTACACCTTTATTCGAGTTGTAAGTCTTTTGCTTCTAGTACCGGAGACCAGGGTAGTGAAGTACCCTTTATCTACCCCTTTGTCACCTTTGTCACAGTCTGAAATAAAACCCCCCGAGGTTTTAGTGACGTCTACCACTGACGTCCGTACTTTAATTTTCTACGAATGAGGAACCTTCCTTTCAATACTGGTTGAATCTATCGTATAACTTTTCGTCTCCGTAATGAAACGGTTGTTACCAGGCAGATCAGTTCCGATATCAAAAAGGTCATCAGTACATGTCTACACTCTCAACCTGGCACTTTTTTCGACTCACGACTTCTTAACCACAAAAACTTGACGCCACAATCTCTTCTGAGAGCTCTCAGGGAACCTCACGTTCCTCTAGGTTGATCAGGTAGAATTTCCTCTAGTCGGGACCCTAAAGAAACCTTCCTTACTACGATTTCGACTTTGAGGACATTAAACCGGTGGAGTACACTTCTCAACTGAGTTACCTTTTCTGGGACTACGACCCTCCCTAACCCCCGTCCTTCTCTTCCTCTACTGTCTCCTACTCTACCGACCTACCGTAGTGGCTGAGCTGCCTGTACTCAAACTCACTTGAGGCCCTCAACCACTACCTGTCCCTACGGCCCACAGGGCGTTAAGTACCCCAGTGTTCTCACCCTGTGCTGACTCGCTGACTTGACTTGACTTTTTCCCTGACGAGATTCTTTCGATTTTTTTTTTTTTTTTTGGAGGTTTTTAGACGGGAGTGACGGTATCTCCTTATGTAACCCGGTTTCTAACATTTAGATTTAAACTGTAATTTCCCTTTGGATAAGGTCCTTTGAGGTTCGTCCCCTTTGGGGTCGAGGGGAAGTTGTGTTTGGTCCCCGTTTAAGGTAGAAAAGGGACTTCGGGAGTTGTAGGTCGTCACGACGGTAATTATATGGTCAGACAAGAATCTATTATACCTCAATTACTCGAGATAAATTTAAGTTTGAGTGCACTTGATTTACTTTATAAGTTATAATTTATGTTACAAATAAATTTATATTAAATTTATACTAAGAAACGATTAGATTAATTCTGTACAGAATACAGTAGTTGTAATATATTATGAAAATAATACGGATCCAAATAAATTTGATTTAAATAGTTGTTTTTCCGTTGACATATATATATATATATATATTCACTCTATTTTTGAAAATCTATTTGAGATAATTTTTATTAATATAAAATTATCTTATTAGATAATATTAGATTTTATTAGAGAATCCTAACCCTATTGAATTTAAAGATCTCGACATGATTTGATTTATTATTTCTTAATAATTTATTGATCCAGTAAAGGTTTATTTTGTTCTAAAATTTTGTAATTAATGATTTGTAATTGAAGGAGAATGTTTTTCAAAAACAATGTCTTTTTGATCTCTAAAATTTGATAATTATTTATATCATATATTACATACTATATATATTTATATATTACTTATATATATCGTATTATACTATATTATTTATATAAGTGGTTAGGAATTTTATGATTATACGTTCTGTGAAGTATCAACGATTCCTTTTTATTCTATGTATGAAAATTATTTTTCTATATTCTATACCTTTTGAGTCTATATGTAAGGTGTAAAAAGGATCCCCGGTGACGAGTAAATTGTTTGTCATGTTAATAAAATTATTAACATCTTCTGTTAATGTTCTTCTTACTGTTCTGACAAACCTGTCTCGTCACCGGGGAGTGCTTTCTCTTTAATGTACGACGATTTTTTGAATATCTATGTGTTAATCTTAATTTTGTATAACTTCTTAGAACAAGAGGAACCTTGAGAGGATAAAAACAATATTTTTTCTTTAGATTGTTTACCGTAGAGGTCGTGAGAACGGACCTTTTAGGGTACCTGTCTCCTCGCACCACCCGACGTCAGGTACCCCAGCGATTCTCAGTCTGTGCTGACTTACTGAAGTGAAAGTGAAAAGTGAAAGTACGTAACCTCTTCCTTTACCGTTGGGTGAAGTGACAAGAAGGGACCTCTTAGGGTCCCTACCCCCTCGGACCACCCGACGGCAGGTACCCCAGTGTGTCTCAACCCGTACTGACTTCACTGAATCCTCGTCGTCGTCGTCGTCGTTGTCTGGAATCTTAGGTAGATACTTAGGATACCCACGTAATGTGGTCCTTAGGGTAGTGGATGGTGATAAGGAGTTTTAACCGTATAGACCTTATAAAACCTCTTTAAAGTAAAGTAATAGGAAAACCATTCGACATCTTAAAGAAGTTTTTATGACTTAAATAATAAAGAGACTAATAGTCGAGTGTCGGATATGGTGTCCGGTTCCAAAAAAATATATCTACCTTGATTTTTACGAATAAATTGAATATACGTCTAATGTAGTACTCTTTGTGACCCCACCTTCTTCGTGTTCGATCTTAGTTCTAACGTCCCTCTTTATAGTTATTGGAGTCTATACGTCTACTGTGGTGAGAATACCGACTTTCACTTTCACCTCTTACTTTTTCAACCGAATTTCGAGTTGTAAGTCTTTTGCTTCTAGTACCGTAGACCAGGGTAGTGAAGTACCCTTTATCTACCCCTTTGTCACCTTTGTCACAGTCTGAAATGAAGACCCCTGAGGTTTTAGTGACGTTTGTCACAGTCTGAAATAAAGACCCCTGAGGTTTTAGTGACGTCTACCACTAACGTCGGTGCTTTAATTTTCTGCGAATGAGGAACCTTCCTTTCAATACTGGTTGGATCTATCGTATAAGTTTTCACTTCAGAGAGTCAGCACGGCTGAGAAACACTGGGGTACCTGTCATCGGACGGGGTTCGAGGAGACAGGTACCCTAAAAGTTTCGTTCTCATGACCTTACCCAACGGTAAAGGAAGAGGTCCCTTAGAGGGTTGGGTCCCTAGCTTGGGTCCAGAGAGTGTAACATCTGTCTGCGAAATGGTAGACTCGGTGGTCCCTTCAGGATCTATCGTATAACTTTTCGTCTCTGTATTCAAACGGTTGTTTCCAGGCAGATCAGTTCGGATACCAAAAAGGTCACCAGTTCATACCTACACTCTCAACCTGACACTTCTTTCGACTCGCGGTTTCTTAACTACGAAAACTTGACACCACAACCTCTTCTGAGAACTCTCAGGGAACCTGACGTTGCTCTAGGTTGGTCAGGTAAAACTTCCTCTAGTTGGGACCCTAAAGAAACCTTCCTTACTACGATTTCGACTTTGAGACCATGAAACCGGTGGAGTACGCTTCTCAACTGAGTAACCTTTTCTGAGACTACGACCCTCCCTAACCCCCGTCCTCCTCTTCTCCTGCTGTCTCCTACTCTACCGACCTACTGTAGTGACTGAGCGATCTGAACTTAGACTCACTTGAAGCCCTCGACCACCACCTATCCCTCCGGACCGCACGACGTTAAGTACCCCAGCGTTTTCTCAGCCTGTGCTGACTCGCTGACTTGACTTGTCTTGACTTTTTGTGGTTTCGAAGTAAGACCAGAGAATTCCTTATATTTCACAAAATATGATTTAAAGTAAGACGAGTTGTTTTACTTAATATACGAGAATAAATTCAATAAACGGATGTAGGAATGGGGTAATTATATCAGTGACTGAGATATATAAGACAAAAACACAATTTTTTATATCTTTGGAGGTGGTCTTTGAGGTTAGTTGGATAATAAGTTGTTAAGAAAAACCTTGATGTTAGACAACAATCTTTGGCGTTAAGAGGGTAAATATAATGTGTATAAGCTTGTGTAAGAACAGAAGACCCGGCGTACTGAATACTATTACTTGTTCGACTATTTGACCAAAGGGAACGATGAGGTCTCCTTGTCGTACGAGACAACGTATTGTTACGACCGAGGGATGTGGTCGATACCTTTCAGGGTATGACGGTCCGATTTCTTTAATAATCATTAACAGGATGAACATCTGGGGATGTAGAAGCTGGGTAGCGTGTTCCATTGAGTAACGGGACTTGAAGGAGGTAAAAGGAAGGATGTGCAGACATATCTGTGTTTAAGGAGAAAATAGACCCGGTGTGGAGAAACGTCACTTCGATGTGTTGTACAATAACCTCTTCCTTTACCGTTGGGTGAGGTCATAAGAAC
This sequence comes from Capra ibex, assembly GCA_006410555.1. NCBI lineage: Eukaryota > Metazoa > Chordata > Mammalia > Artiodactyla > Bovidae > Capra > Capra ibex. The sequence continues at coordinate 10,526,701 of SJYO01014747.1, read as the reverse complement.
GGACCTCTTAGGGGACCTGCCTCCTCGGACCATCCAATGTCAGCTGCCCCAGCGTCTCAGCCTGTGCTGACTCCCTGAAGTTATAAAGATCTGTGAAATTTCTTAAAAATGTTAGAAAAAGATAATTTGTATAATGTCCATAAGAAATATTAGGTGTCTGTGTTCTGAATCAGCTTGCTTGTGTAGTGTGTGATTTCAACGTTTATTTTTTAAAAAAATTTTCCCCCATATGTGTCCATGTGATGACAGAAGGAATAGATTTCGTCTGAAGTGATCTAAGGTTGTATTCTATGAAAGATTTGGATATTGAACAATTATGTTAAAATAAACAAATTTTTTTTAAAAAAAATTGTAGAAACCTTCTAAGTTGGGTTCCCCCGGGGACCGTAAGTTTTACCTCTACTTTGTTCTTGGGGTCCTTCTTCTTTAAGGTTATGCCCGATACAGGGGAGATTTCTAGAGCTCTTTCGTTATGGGAGCCACCGTAGTGGGGATGCTAGAGGGGACCCCTGTTTATTTTTGGGAATGATTAGCTCGACTTTTATACCAGAGAGTTGTCCCTAACGGAGCCTCAGGACTTATGTAATAGGACCGTTACGAGTTAGAAAACCGGACATGGAGGGGGACGGGGGTGGGGGCGGGGGACGAGCTCGAGTTGATTATGGGTTTGGGGGAGGTAATGTCCACCAGTTTACCTGTCTCTCTCCTGCTTAGGAAAGTTGATTACTGAGATATGTATCCGGGGGAGGGATCTTGCACTTCCTCGGTAGTGTTGGACCCTCCTTCCTTTTGGTTAGCTGTAAAGAAATCCGATACTTCAGGAAGGGAACACGCACCCGGGTCGCCATCATACGTATTTGCAGTCGGTTGTTTGAACCCAAAAGAAGGACGGAGGTCTTCTTCTGGAAGCCTTCAACGAACCCAATAAATGATACTTGGTACAAATGCGATGACTTTGAAATCCCTTTCTCAATCCCTTTCTTGTCTTTTGTAATACATTTTCCAATGATTACTTTGTAATGGTACTGTTTCCGGAAGAATCGACCGAACTGACACCTTACTGTGGGGGAGGAGGGGAAGGTTAGCAGGAGCTATTTGTTTAACCCGGACTTGTTACACTGTAAACCTTTGAACGACGCTTGGCTTTTTAAACCTCGAACCTGGCCTGTAAAGTGTCTCTGGACACCACCAGTATCATTGCTAAAAAAAGCGATATTAGTCAGTATAAAATATGTCCCGACACAAGGTGAGGGAAAACAATATCGGTATCCTTTAAACGTTAAATTATTCTGAATTGCAAGACATTGACCATAATTGACCTTTGATATATGAACAGAATTGAGGAGATAAAGAAATTCGATGAGTTAAAACACAAGTCAAGTCAAGTCAAGTCAACGAGTCAGCACAGACTGAAACGCTGGGGTACTTAGAGTCGTGCGGTCCGGAGGGACAAGTAGTGGTAGAGGACCTTAAGTGAGTCCGAGTGCAGGTAGCTCAGGCACTACGGTAGGTCGGTAGAATAGGAGCCAACAGGGGAAGAGGAGGACGGGACTGAGGGAGGGACATAGACTCAAAAAAGGTTACTCAGTCGAGAAGAGTACTCCACCGGTTTCATGACCTCAAAGTCGAAATCGTAGTAAAGAAGGTTTCTTTAGGGTCCCGACTAGAGGAAGTCTTACCTGACCTACCTAGAGGAACGTCAGGTTCCCTGAGAGTTCTCAGAAGAGGTTGTGGTGTCAAGTTTTCGTAGTTAAGAAGCCACGAGTCGGAAGAAGTGTCAGGTTGAGAGTGTAGGTATAGGTCAAGTTAAGTTAGTATCACGGATGTTGACCCTTGTTTAGTTTAAAGTAAATATTTTATATGTACTATTACGGAGAGACTTACATGTAAATGACGTTTTCCTTTAGAAATTTTGAAAAATATTTTAGACGGGAGAAGGGCATTAAACCTTTGAAATCGACTTTTTAATAGGCCCGATCTGGGTGCTCCTACCAAAGTTTCATAATGGGTATCATAGCCCAGACCTTGACATTGAAACCACTAACAGAACTATTAATATAAACAACAAATGGTAGCGGAAAGATATTCCAACCAATTATGATTGGTTTGAGTAGACCAGTCCTGGGAAAAAAAATGTTTATGTTATTTTATCCCCCTTAACAGTCCTTCGTAAATTGTCCTCCGAAGGACACACGACAAAGCCTAGACAGTCCTTAAGAGACAAGGAATAATTAAGGACTTATAATTCCTTAATCTTCTCCGTTCGGAGAGGAGCCCCGACTCCTTTGGTCCGTAAAGGAAGCAATCAAAAAGATATACCACTATTCATGGGACAAGGAAAAATACTTGGTATACCATTTTCACTAATAAATGTTGAGAAAGAGAGAAACTATACCTAGCGGATACAAAACATTCAGACCTTAAAATTAGAAATAGAAACGACTCTTATTGATGTAATATATGCAGGTGTGATACGACTAATTTTGTGGAAACGAGGTAGTCTCGAAACCAGGGGCACAGAACGAAAGAGAGAGAGAGAGAGAGAAAGAGAGAGAGAGAGAGAGAGTCCGATAAAGAAACCTCACGTCTTCAGGAGACACAAGTGAAAGGACGGACCCTAAGAAAAAAATGAAATGTTATGACATAACCAAAACGGTATGTAACTGTACTTAGGCGGTGCCCACATGTACTCAAGGGTTAGGACTTGGGGGGAGGGTGGTGGGAGGGGTATAGTAGAGAGACCCAGTAGGGTCACGTGGTCGGGGTTCGTAGGACATAGGACATAACTTGGATCTGACCGTTAAGCAAAAAATGTACTATCATATGTACAAAGTTACGGTAATAGGGTTTAGTAGGGTGGGAGAGGGAGAGAGTATCTCAGGTTTTCAGACAAGATATGTAGATACAGAGAAAACGATAGAGCGTATGTCCCAATAGTAATGGTAGAAAGATTTAAGGTATATATACATAATCATATGGTATAACCACAAAAAGAAAGACCGAATGAAATGAGACATATTAACCCAGGTCAAGGTAGGTGGAGTAATCTTCACTAAGTTTACATAAGAAAAATTACCGACTCATTATGAGGTAACACATATACATGGTGTCGAAAGAATAGGTAAGCAGACGACTACCTGTAGTCGGACCCGAAGATTTTGGGAGAGTTCTTCCGTGAGACACGGAAGTGGGTTAGCTCTCCCACGGACTCCGGAAGTACTTGTCTCGTTCGGGGTACGTCCCCGAAATAACCGAAAGACACATTTGGTTCCTTATAGTCAGAGAAAGAATGAGAAAATGAAAGAATAACCAGAGGCCTGGTGGTCTCACCAGGTAATTTCCTGGATAACAACCCCGGGTAATTTCCAGGTAATTTCCTGGGGTTGTTATCCTATCTCTTTTTTTTTTAGAGTCCCATGTCGAGATATCTCAACGAAGTTCTAAACCGAGATGAGGTGGACGAAACAAATAAAAAGTCTTGGGAGTGTGTTAGTCAAAACATAAAACAGGTTTCTAAAGTTAACATTAATCAACTTCTTTATCCGATCTCACCTAGAAGTGGTAGTACGACTATGGAAGCATAGAGGACAACACACCTTACGAAAATATATTCTTTTCTATCAACCAATGACACACTTTGTACGTACACTGTTGTCTCGACAACAACTTACAAAATTAGACCTACTTTCGACTTCCACCACTGCCCTATTTTTTGGTTTCACCTAATTCTGATTCGTAACTGTCCTGTTATCCTTACTAACCAATACTTCCTATCCTCTCCCTTCTCTGGGGTCTATTTCGGGACCAAGACTAAGTCAAACTATCTGTAACCGTCAAGGGCAGTAATTTTACCTCTCTTCTCTTTCTTGCATCCCTTACCCATGTTGTCCCTTTAAAGTAGTACTTGTACAATTCAAACCCCACAGGTACCCGATAGTACTCCAAATCATTCTTCAATTATCTTAATGATCGTATTTTGTCCATAAACAACGACAAGTCAACTCAGACTGAGAAACATGGGGGTACCTGACTTCGTGTGGTCCAAAGGGACAGGAAGTGGTAGAGGGTCTCAAACGAGTTTGAGTACTGAGTCAGTCACTACAGTAGGTTGGTAGATCAAGAGTCAATAGGGAAAGAGGAGGACGGAAGTTAGAAAGAGTCGTAGTCCCAGAAGAGGTTACTTAGTCGAGAAGTACAGTCCACCGGTTTCATGACCTCGAAGTCGAAGTTGTAGTCAGGAAGGTTACTTATAAGTCCTGACTGAAGGACTTATAAGTAACTATAAGACTAGTTCTTAGGACTTATAGTCTTATAGTCTTTTAGTCCTTTAGACTAAAGGACTAGCTTGGTCCTACCTGACCAAACTAGAACGTCGGGTTCCCTGAGAGTTCTCAGAAGAGGTTGTGGTATAAAGTTTTCGTAGTTGAGAAGTCACAAGTCGGAAGAAATATCAGGTCGAGAGTGTAAGTATGTACTGATGACCTTTTTGGTGCCGAAACTGATGTACCCGTCGTTTCATTACAGAGACAAAAAATTATCCAAATTATCCAAACAGTATCGAAAAGAAGGTTCCTCGTTCACAGAAAATTAAAGTTCCGAGATGTCAGTGGTGACCGTCACTAAGACCTCGGGGAGGGGTGGGGGGGCGGGTTTTTTTTTTTTTTCAGATAGTGACAAAGTTTGGTGACAAAGGGGTAGATATACGGTACTTCAGTACCCTGACCCACGGTACTAGAAGTAAAAAATTTACAACTTAAAATTTGGTCAAAAAAGTGAGCGAAGAAGTGAAAGTAGTTCTCAGAGAAGTCAAGGAGAAGTGAAAGATGGTATTCCCACTATAGTAGACGTATAGACTCCAATAACTATAAAGAGGGTCGTTAGAACTAAGACCGGACACGAAGTAAGTCGGACCGTAAAACGTAGACATAAGACGTATTCTCAATTAATTCGTTCCACTGTAATATGTCGGAACTGTATGAGGAAAGGGTCAAAACTTGGTCAGGCTACAAGGTACGGACTAAGATTGACAACGAAGAACTAGACGTATGTCCAAAGAGTCCTCTGTCCATTCCACCAGACTATTAGGGTAGAGAACTTCTTAAAGGGTGTCAAACAACACTAGGTGTATCAGTTTCCAAAATCACATTAGATACTTCGTCTTCAAGAAGACCTTAAGAGAACGAAAAAGATACTAGGTTGTCTACAACTGTTAAACTAGGGACCAAGGAGACGGAAAAGATGTAGATCGAACATGTAGACCTTCAGCTATACACTACTTGTTTAATTCAATTTTAAATTGGAATCGTCTTTCCACAATACCCTAATAGAACCTAAGATTTCTATCCGGTAATAACAATACAAAGGAAAAAGGAGATGAAGTAGATCGCTACTTTATGAACTAATTGATGACCTCCATAACTGTAAAGTGAAGGGTGGTCGTGATTTTTTCATAGTAACAAATCATAAATTTGCAATGTTTACGTCAGACGTCTGTTGACTTTCATCTCCATAGAAACAAGGTGAGACCATCGAAAAACAAAAGTTGCAACTCTGAAACCTCTAAAGTACCTACTGTACCATATCTTCATTATACATGTATATCATCACATGAGTTATGATTCTACTACGAAAACTAACTAAGTTTACAAAGTAAATGTTACCGGACTATTTTCCTAGATCATTAATGTCGACGTAGACGTATAGTGTCTTTCATACCATCGTAGATTATTAACAGTTATTATATTTGTCTGTTTTTGGTTTACCATTCACCTCCCCCTTCTTTCTTTCTTTAGTATAAATAACTCATAAGACTTGACCGTTGGGTAAGTATAGACAACAAAATGAGTTCAAAGTATATTAGGGAACTTTACCTATAATAATCTAGAATAAACTTTCAGTTCGTTAACTCGGATTCTTTTACCTTGTTGAACGGGTTCCAGTGCATCGACACATCGAATACGATATCCTGGAAGTTTCCTCTGTAAATTTTTATAAACTTCTATAGAAACAGGACAGACAATCGGACTTTTATAGACATATTTGCTAAACCTTTAAGAGTTGAGTAGATCGTAAAGTAGACACGAAAATATTTTTGGATTCCTGTTCAATCCTGGACTTCTAATGTTTCATATCTTCGTTACGGAGACTGGTGACAAATACTAATCAGTCGGAGGAAGGAGAAAACCGATCTCGTTTTCAAAAGAGTGTAAGTCAAAATCGGTTTCTAAAGTTCCTGATAAAACAAAACAAACAAAATCTAAAACGAGGAAGATCTTGGTAGTTCGGTCTGTTGTCGTAAATTTCGGATTTTAGTTCCGGGTTATAAGAGACGACGGAACTATAGATCCCTTTGACTTTTTACTTCAACGAGTCAACACAGGTCGAGAAACGCTGGTGTACCTGACATCGGATGGTCCCAGACGGTAGGTATCCTAAAAGGTCCGTTCTCAGGACCTCACCCATCGAAAGGGAAAGGTCCCCTAAAAGGGTTGAGTCCCTACCTTGGACCCAGAGGACGTAACGTCCGTCTGCGAAATGGCAGACTCGGTGGTCCCTTCGTGGTCCCTTTGACTCCCGGAATTTACTGGATTGACGTCCAAAAGGAGGGGTGCCACGAGAGTACCTACTTAGGGGAATCGGTTTGTTGGGAGAGAGATTCTCCTGGTCTGTGTCGACGACGGGTAGAGACTGATCGTCTAAAAAAAAAAGGACGGGTAGACGTCGTAATAGGTTTGTTCGGTTAGTGTAGGAGGGGACCCGTGGTACCCAGTGGGGTAGGAGAACTACGATGTTTCTGACTGAGGGTGTCTGGATGAAAAAGTGAGACAGGCACTTACGTTGAAGGTACACGGGATACCCCGTCCGTGGTAGAAAGAGGGAGTTCGACTCTCACGCACACTAAATATTTAGCGACAGCTAGAGTAGACAGGTCACGGTCCACTGAAAACAACCGGTAAGATTTTTCGGATCTCATCTTTAGGGAGGGAGTACTTTACTCTACTGATCCTCTATAGACTTTGTTGTTACCGTAATTTATTTCATTACTCAAAACGAACAATAAGGTAACTGAATCTAGGTTTCAAAGTCTCTTCAGGACTTACACGACTGTGGTTTTCACCAGAGGAAAGTAACTATAGGACTCATTCTTTACTCTCCTTCTCTTTATATTTTGAAGTTCTTTAGAATGGAACAAAATAACATAGACATAATACTGACCTTTTCCTCTTTATATTCGGACCTTAGACCTCACAATGAAACGTCGTATTATATTGTGTCGTCAATTACCACGTCTGAGTCTTCGGCCTAAGTAACCCAAGTTCAGGACCGAGGGTATATATGTCAGAGACTCTGTGACCGATCAATTAATTGGAAATCTCTGAATAAAAGGAGTAGACATATCATTCTTTTATTAATGTGGATAACCATGAAATGGTCAACCCGAAATGTAGATAACCCGAAGGAACCATCGAGTCGACCATTTCTTAGATGGACGTTACGTCCTCTGGACCAAAGGAAAGGACCCAACCATTCTGGGGGACCTCTTCCCTTTCCGATGGGTGAGGTCATAAGACTGGACCTCTTAAGGTACCTGACATATCAGGTACCCCAATGTTTCTCAGTCTGTGCTGTCTCACTGAAAGTGAAAGTGAAAGAAAGTAACCATGAAATGTTGACAGTTACAACACTTTCTAGTGTACAAAAATTCATTTAATTCCTGAATAAGGTCAAGGACAAAGCATCATCCATAAGAAAGAAATCATTACAAGTACAGTGTAAACATTATCATAATCTTAATTTTAGTAACTTACGAGTACAACTTGGTATACTTTACTTGTGAAAAATCTCTTTTAGTCCATTTTATGTTCATTAGGGAATGTCGATTAAAGTAAAAGAATAAAAATAACTTCATATCAACTAAATGTCACAACATGACTAAAGGCGATACGTCGTTTCACTAAGTCAATATGTAAACATATGCGGAAATTACAAAATGTAACAACAAATATTGCTCTATAACTTAGATCAAGGGACACGTCATCCTGGAACGAGAAATAGGTAAGACGTATATTGTCGAAGGTAGACGATTGGAGTCGGAGGGTGGAGTAGGAAGAGGGTCAAGGAGGGGTAAGTAAGTAAAAGTACGAGAATACGAGTGTTGACTCTTTTCTTTAGGATTTTGGGGTCCCATAATGATCAAAAACTGAGATCTCTTTATATCATATTTATATATTACAACGGAGGATAAGTGACTATAAGGTGGGATACACTAATGTAGTTATAAATCGGTATGGGTAACCGTTTCTCCGTTTTTAATGTATAATGAATCTTTCCATCTAGTAATTACTTATTCCCTTAGGAAAGATAAAAGTATTCTTACTTCAAAGTACCGATGGAATTAACATAACAATATCAGAAACAAGTAGTGTGTGGAGAGGTCCTAAAAATTTTTAACTTACTTTTGGACATAAGAATCAAAATAATAGTGAATATATTACAACTTTAATAAATGGATCCTGAAAATGTAAAAATAATTAGGTCATATAGACATAGGTTACCCGTAAAAGACTCGATAACCGGTATCGTCTAAGAAGTGAATTTCTGTGACTACATCCTTTCAGAAGCACTGAATACGAAGGGAGCACCGAGTCGACCATTTTTTAGGTGGACATTACACCCTCTGGACTCAAACTAAGAACCAAACCCTTCTAGGGGACCTCTTCCCTTTCCGATGGGTGAGGTCATAAGACCGGACCTCTTAGGGTACCTGACATATCAGGTACCCCAGCGTTTTTCAGTCTGTGTTGACTCACTGGAAATGACAGTGAAATACAGAGGTCAATTTGTTTTTTATTTACGTTAATATACGTGGTTAGGATCTAATAGGACTGAGTTTGATCCGTACCTCTTACACCTGACCTCCTTAATTCATCATCATCTAAGTTGAGTTTACGTTAAGTAGGTTTATTAAACAATTCTCTCCGACTTACACAAATTTCACCGTTTTGTTAAGTTTGTTAGAGTTCGTCCTTGTCTTAAAGTAACCGAGTGATTTTCTACAGGTCCTCTTGTCAGTCGATTTACAAGTCAGTCTGGGTACCCGGGGTCCTTATAACAGGCACTAGAAAGAAACGTAGAGGAAGATTTGAGAGTAAAGTAACTTTACTTCCAAAGAAAGTGACACACTCATTCTATTGGTGACCGGTAGAGACCGAATGGAGAAAAATCGACATTTTACATCTCTATTTCTCTATAACGGAGAAGGTTATTCGTACTCCGTTAGAGCCCCTTCTAAGATGAACTTGTGAGAAATTCCTCTCCCCTCAAATTAATAACCGAGTCAGACACAGTGTTTGGTTGGGACACAGTCTTTTTCACCAGTCTCAAACACCCTGTACCACTCACTCCCGGTTGGTCCTGGTCTCTCTTCACTATGGATTTCTACCCTATAACTGTTTTATCTTTATTACACAGGTGGCTAACAGAAGACCTTCTTTTTTTTTTAGGTAATACCTCTCTAATATCACGAGAAGGTCTTCCGTAAACAGTTTGACTGAACTGTTATGATGTATATCGTGTAGTCCCCAACTGAGGAAATTTTAGCAACCCATCTTCGACACGGAGTAAGAGACCTCGACTTAGACAACAAGTGTTTAGACATATATCCCCATCATGTTAGTTTCGATATTTGTATGAGGTGATCTCGAAGACTAAAAAAATTATCTTTAGGGTATGAATAGAGGTGTGTTTTTCGGTAATCGAGAGACCAAAGAGACGGAAAAGATTTAGTATCTAGTTTCAAAAGGTCATCAGTACATACCAACATTCTCAACCTGGTATTTCCTTCGTCTCGTCAACGAAAGTTTGACACCATGACCTCTTCTGAGAACTCTCTGAATCTGACGTTCTCCTGGTTTGGTCAGTTAGGATTTCCTTTAGTTGGGACTTATCAGTAACCTTCCTGACTACGACTTCGAATTTGAGGTTATAAAACCGGTGTACTACACTTGTCGACTGAGTAACCTTTTCTGGGACTACGACCCTTTCTACCTTCCGTCTTCTTCTCCCACTGTCTCCTACTCTACCAACCTACCGTAGTGGGCACGTTACCTCTACTTGAACCCGTTTGAGGTCCTCTACCACTCCCGGTCCCTGCGGACCGCACGACATCGGGTACCCTAGATCTTCTCGGTTTGTACTGAACCACTGACTTGTCGTTGTCGTTTTTCAATAAACAACAATGTCTTGGTAAAGTTCCTTTCTTAGAATGAGGAATCCCGCCGAGCCTCGTCCCCAGAGGTTGAGGACCCGGTGTCTAGTCATAACCAGGGACTGGAAAATCCTTCACACGACGTGTTGTCCTCCACTCGTCATCCACTCGTTCACTTCTAAGTAGAGATAAATATGGACAAGAGGTGGGAATTGGGGATAGGGGTCAAGTAGAAGACACTTTGGTCAGGGACAAGGGGTTTTCCAACCCTTGACGACCACCTCTCGTAAAGGTTAGGAAAAGATTTAAGACGACGGTATTAGGACTTAGTTAATATCCCACACGTTACGCTAAGTAAAACTGTACATATCTGTAAATAAAAACCACTTTCTTTCTCCTTTCTTAAAAATAAGTGGAAAGATAGAAACATTGAGTGTCAGGGCTCAATCAATAGGTTGGTGTTCCTACAAGACTTCGGATACCAATTGTCTTGGAGGGATTATTTTGGACTCGTCGACTCCACTAAACCCAACGGTAGAGTTCTGACCGAGACTGGAAGATATGAGTATGAATAGTCTTTTAAGTGTTTGGTTGTTCTCTCATGAGATCTGTAATGAGGTAACTAAGAGTGTGGTAACAATAGTAAAAAGATAGTTTCGGCTTCGGGACTTAGACCAACTAGACTCGGGGACGACAATATTGACTTCTCCTATTTGAATACTATTATTTTCAATATGGTCGTACTATAGTGGTATAATTAATTAAGTAAGATCTCTACCAGGGAAGGGTCATTTTATGAAGTTGTATTTTACTAATCTTTTCGACATGAAGACCACAGTGAAGTGAATCGGTACACTTCCTTCTCCTTTGTCTTTTACTATATCATTTTCTGGGGATTTCTCTATGTTAATCCTCTTTTGTTTATTGCACCCTACACTCTTCCTATCTTACACTCTTCGTTCACTATCCTGTACTGGGATTTCAGATCGTAATTGGTTGGAATCTGAATGTTTGAGTAAAATGTCATCGTATTAGAGGGTTTGAGAATCCCTTTGAAAAAAGCTAGAAAAACAGTTAAAGGTACCGTATACTATTGTAAAGGCTCATTTTATTTATGAAGTGAAACCTATTCTTATAAACTTTGTTAGAGATTACTGTAAGTATTCAGGTCATTGATGTCTTATACAAGCAATAGAATCTGGTTCAGGAAACTTTCTTAGTGTCTCTAAAATACGTCCTTCAAATAACTGTTCACGGAACGTTCTAGTTGAGGACACCTCCTCCCTTCCTTCCTGACACCGTCTCCTTCATTACATTAAATCTCCCATAGTTGGGTTAGGGTCTTACGGGACCTCTCACAACCTCTACCTAGTAGTAAAGTTTTCACGGACGGAACTTCGTTCTTCGGACGTGGAAACCGGAGATATAATGGTCGGTGACCTAGACACGGTTGTGAGCTCCCTTTACATGTCTAAACTCGAGTCATCAAGAGTCGACTCCCGTTAGGGACTTCTACCTCAGTTTTCTCATTATAAAGGTCGTTGACACATACGCACGGAGTCAAGACTTCCTAATTACGTTCGTACCGAAGAAAATAATGGGAAGAGAAATGACATGAAACTTTTAGTAACGTGGAAAAAAAAAAAAAAATTGTTTAACTTCCAAACACCGTTGGACGTACCTCGTTCCGATACCCACGGTAAAAAGGTTGTCGTAAATGACTAAAACACAGAGACACAGTGTCCAACTATTAAGAGTGTCTTAAAGTTTATAAAAGTAGTAATAATATAAGTTATACTACGACGACTCTTTCTAACTCTCGTCCTCTTCTTCCCCTGCTTGTCTCCTACTCTACCAACCCACCATAGTGACTGAGTTACCTGTACTTAAACTCGTTCGACGTCCTCTATCATTTCCTGTCCCTTCGGACCGTACGAAGTCAGGTACCCGAACGTTTCTCAGCTTGTACTGAATAACTGACTTGTTACTTGTTGTTACTACCAGTCACTAGAAACTACAATACTGACGTTAACAAAACACCACGGCACTTGACGTGGGTATATTCTGTCACTTGAATTATGTATTTAATACACACTCAAGGTTGATGAGATGGTTGATCGACAAGGGGTCAGAGAGAGGGGGAGGAGTCCGGAGGCATGTGGGACTCTGTGTTATTATAACTTTAATCCGGTTAATGATTAGGACGTTACCGGAGATTCAAAAGTTCACTTTACATGTGTGGAGAGAGTGGAATTTATTTTCGACCTTTATTAATTCGGATCACTTCTTCCGTACGACTTGACCTTATCATACTTTCAATTTCTCAATCAGTTCAACACTTCCGTTTCCTTTTCAAAGTACTTCCTTTTCAAAGAACTTTGACGAGGGTACTTGTGTGTTTACCAACTTTTTTTTTTCGTTTTTTTTGTTTAGTGAAATAATGACTAACCCCTTTTCAAACTCACAAGACCCATCTTCTAACCTTCAGGTAATTCAGTTTCAGATTAGTTCTCGTTCCGGGATTGAGAGAAGTTGAGATCCTTCCGACTCCGTCCACTCCCTTGATGTCTCCTTTCACACTTCGAGTGTCTCTAGCCAAGTATTCCACAGCACTTTCTGTGACAGGAATCTTGTACTATTTCGTTCTACTCTCACTGACGACCGTCGTTCAATAGGTCTCCGGATTGATTTTGGTAATCCGTACTTCTACCGAAGAGATTTGATGTTTAACAGTCACATCTTCTTCGTCGGAATGTGACCTTCTTCTACGGTAAATTCGGAAAGTATCGATTTCTCCTCTTCGGTTGCGGACCGAAGTTTTAAAGTTTACCGTCCGGCTGAGAACAAGTCCCGATGACGTCGATCACTGAAAGTTCATTTTCGGTAAAGAGTAAATGATAATTCTTTTAGGATCGTGAAACTTTTTGACACCTGAGATTTAGATGAGACGGACACGAGATATTTACCTCATTGTTTCGGACATACTGTCGTGCAGACAAATGTTATAGGAAATGATTTATCAAATTAGGGTAACAACTCTGGCTGTCGAGTCCTTTTTTTTTTTTTCTAAGTAGAACTTTGTAATAACGAATAACTGTTATGGGCACTAATGAGTTCTCGAGATAACTTTCAGTTGTTACTCTAATTACAACAAAAAATACGGACGATTGTGTCGCGAGTAAGACGTCGGGCACCTAGTTTCTCATTGAAGTTTAAGGTTCAGTATAATATATTTCTGATTTCCACGGTGTCTATCACTAAGGTGACTACTTAGACCCGTTTCATTTAACTTTTGAAATACCTTCCCTAAGTAATAAAATATATGGAAACTCTTACAAACACTAAGTACCCTTCTCCAGTTTTATAACTGTAATCGTCCTCAATCCATCTTCTACTAAGGTCGGAAGTTCCTACTCTGACTTAACGACGTTGGAGTGTTATTTTGAATTTACCCACTCCTGAACGAAGAATACTTACTCATCTCTTTCACCAAATAACTCTACCTTAGATAAAGACCGTTTCCACGACACTTCTAACGACTTTACTGTTGTTTCCTGAATCTGATAAAGTAGTTAAATAAAGTATTTGGTCACCTTCCTAAACTTTCTTAACTGAGGTCATAACTTGTGTGAAGATTACACCCGTTTCACGATAATTTGTCATAACGTATGATGTCTTTTTATCAAGTCTTTTCCTTTATAGTTGACGACATCGTTTGAAGTCCAACAGAAAATTCTTTAACGATGTCGGTAGGGTCGGTACTTTAATTTTCTACGAATAGGGAACCTTCTTTTCGATACTGGTTGGATCTGTCGTGTAATGTTTCGTCTCCGTAAGGAAACGGTTGTTTCCAGGCACATCGGTTTCGAAACCAAAAAGGTCACCAGTATATATCTACACTCTCAACCTGATATTTCTCTCGACTCACGGTTTCTTAACTACGAAAACTTGACAACACAACCTCTTCTGAGAACTTTCAGGGAACCTGACGTTCCTCTAACTTGGTCAGTTAGCATTTCCTTTAGTCAGGACTTACAAGTGACTTTCCTGACTACGACTTCGACTTTGAGGTTATGAAATCGGTGGACTACGCTTCTTGACTGAGTAACCTCTACTGGGAGTACGGCCCTTTCTGACTTCCACCCTCCTCTTCCCCTACTGTCTCCTACTCTACCAACCTACCGTAGTGACTGAGTTACCTGTACCCAAACTCGTTTGAGGCCCTCAACCACTACCTGTCCCTTCGGACCGTACGATGTTAGGTACCCCAGTGTCTCAGTCTGTGCTGACTCGTTAACTTGACTTGATTGAGGTCGGATTTCGTTGATGGTACGACTAGGCAGTCGTCGGTAGTAGTAACTCGTTTTTCTAATACTAAGTGACTTCTGAGTATACTGTCGTAAAAATAGTTGTTTAATATAAAATTTATTCTATACGTTTGAAAATTTCGTATTACGATAACATATAAATCATTCTTGATCGTACGACGTTAAGTACCCCAGCGTTTCTCAGCCTGTGCTGACTCGCTGACTTGACTTGACTCCTATCCTTGTCCCGAAGGGACTATTGAATCAACCATTTCTTAGGTAGACGTTACGTCCTGTGGGACCAAACTAAGGACCCAACCCTTCTAGGAGACCTCTTCCCTATCGGATGGGTGAGGTCATAAGAACCCGAAGGGAACACCGAGTCGACCATTTCTTAAGCGGACGTTACGACCTCTGGACCCAAACTAGGGACCCAACCCTTCTAGGAGACCTCTTCCCTTTCTAATGGGTGAGGTCAAAAGACTGGACCTCTTAAGGTACCTGACATGTTTGTACTGACAGTCTGTTTCTCAGTCTGTGCTGACTCACTGAAAGTGAAAGTCCTATCCTTGTAGACTTCAAAACGTAGTTTTTGGAAGTTAGAGGTTTAGTAGATCCGGTTGCGTTTACTAGATAAGGAGGGACAATTTTGGATATCGGGTGTAAAAAACACTTCTGATACGTCCCAAAAGACAAAACGTTTTATTTCACACACGGGAAGTCCTAGACGGGAATAAGAAAGGAGTGGTGAAATTGATCCCTATCCAGTGTTACTGTGGATCGGTTCCTTAGTGACTCGGATGGTTCCCTCCTTTCCTTAAACGATATTCTTTATCAGTTGTACATGACAGTCTTTGTTCCATTAATATATCTCTTACCTAAGTCCCCCATGACTTTTATTCACCCTGTCTTATATTAAAACCTGTCTCTCTCAAATGGTTTTACCCTAGTGATGAGCTTTGTAACCTACGTTGTTAGACCGTTTCTGGAGCCTACCACTAAAATTGTGTAACAATCCTACAGAGGATCTTCGAACCCCTTTAGTTAATGGGAGTCCTCCGATTCGTCTTGACTGTCTTGACGGTAACGTCTAATATGTTATCCCCTAGTTTTCCGAGTCTCTTACCTGCACGATTTCAACCACGACACATATGCTGACCCTTTGGGTAGTAAACTGACACAAGACGTCTTTCCTAGTCTCCAGTGGAACGATTAGTTTGACCGTTCGTTTGACTACTCTCCTTACCTCTTTAAGTCACCACTGACTCACCACACTGGGTCGTAGCTGTTATCGTCTATGATAATATCTTTACCCGAGTTACTATCTTACCCTAGAACCTTAAGTCTTTATAATCTCCCATCCATTACTGTGAAATGGTGGTCTCGTTCAAGATACGTTTCTAATAGTATTCAATCTTTAAAAATTTTTTGTTGACCTTAATTATCTGGATGTCTATTAACACTCTTATCTATTATCTAGGGTGGAAGGACCCTCTTTCTGACTACTCGTCAATTGTTCTCACGGTAGATATACTAGTTTTCTTTATGTTTGACATATACCAAGTTCCGTTGGTGGGGTTAGTTTTTAGGTGAAGAAAGAAGTCTATGACTCGGACTGGGTCAAATATCAAGTCTTGGATGACTGACTTCTTTCTTACTAAAGGTCCCCCCCTTAGATATCATTGTGGTGTCTTTCATATACATACTTACCAAAAGAACCAGAGAAAATTTTTCGACTCGGTGAACGAACCAATTTTTTTTCTTTTACAGAGTTGTAATACTCTCAAAAACATCTGTCATAAACTTGACTGTAACTATAAGTCTTAAGATTTTGTAGCAGTACCCGGGTTGATAATCACACCAACATATACCCTTTGTCTATTACTTCAAGGTTTAGTGGATTTTCCGACAGGCAAAACACTTCTCAACCCTCTTCCTTTCTCGAAACGTCGTCGGAGTCCTATACCACGTTTATCGGGACTGTAACTCGGTACTCTGGACCATCTATTACACAATGGTCACCAACCTTTGATACGGTGGGACCGACCACATTGACTGTATGTAAATGTCTTACCTCCGTCTCTTCTTATTCAAATCAGTGATGCACCCCTACGGAAGGATAAGAACACGGATTAACCCTATCGTTTACCCGTTTTCGTCTTCGGATCGGACTTTTCTCGTACCACTGTCTGTCAGCGTGAAAAGTATTTATTCTTGTAAAATGGGATGACGGGTCCATTCGATGGATCTGGTTGTTTACCTAGGAGGATTTTACTTCCTTCTGATCTTACCTATCAAGTTTTTACTTTATCGCTTATGACCAATGTGCTGGAGACTTGTCACAGTCACACCCCCAGACACGTAAAGAAGGGCAGTCCAAGAAGTCCTTTCCTCGGGTGGTATTCACACTTTTTCCACTAGGGATTCAAATATACTTCGTCCATCTAGAATCATCATATTCTGTATTTACCATTGTTTACATTACTCCACGGTTTGTGTGAGAAGTCCTAACTTACTGTATAAAAGGGTCAGTAACCGTCAAGGCTACTGAGTAAACGACGACTTTGTGATGGAGGTAGGACTGTACCACTCAAAGGATCTTGTTTCTTATAACGGAGTAAGTTCGAGTATACGGAAAGGAACCTCATTTGGTGCACGTTACGGACCAGATACATTCTTCGAGTCAAGGAACAAAATTAAAATCTTTTGAGACTTCCTCCTAGGGTCGGGTTGATTCTGAATAAGATGTATACGTAGTGTCAGATTGCAGAGGAAGACAATTTAGGACTAAGGAAATCAAGGGGTGTTCATACCTAGGACTCTCTTACAGAGTCTCTTACGGGGTTTGAAAGGTCAGGTGTCTATAGCCCAAGTAACGAAAGACCCCTTGGACTGAACTCTATAGTTTGAACTTTTTTGTGTCTTGAGATTATCAATAGTAATGTATTGACTAGTTTGACCTGAACTAATCCTGGTTCGTCTTTATTAAAATAAGAGAGTGATGAACAAGACTTCCAATAGTGAGGGGTGAGAATCTACTGTAATAGTATGTCCAGGAATTCTAAAGATCAGGAGAAATCTGTATTCTCGTTAGTAAAGTAACGATTTTCTGTTTTAAAATTTTTCTATGTACCTTTTTACAATAACGTAAAAAGGATTAAAAAGATTGTAAACTACAGTTATTGATCTAATGACCTCTGTCGTTCTAATGACTTCTGTAGAAAACTGATGACATGTATAGAACGACATTAAATATGTATAGTACTAATTTACTTAACTCGTAATACCCAGGTAACTGTAAGTAGTGGGTCAAAATTATGACGAATAATTGAGTATAAGATTGTAACATAAAGATTCGAAGGATCTTTATTTGGAAATTAATTTCCAAATTTGGTACAATAAATACTTCTATTTATTTATTCAAATTCTTGCCTTTTGTTAACCGGACGGGTGATACTGTTGGTTTCGAGAGGTCCCACAAGAGGAAGATACAATACCTCCACACTCAAGGTCCGACTCGTGTGGTCGACCTTTAGGTGGTTATGGTCAGTATAACCTGAAATTTCAGTAGTAACCTCGGAGAGTTATATAAAGTCAAAGCTCCTTCCTTATAAAACGATCAAAGAAATTATTGTTATTGTTATCATTAATTTTGTGTGGGGTAATGTCGGAAATTTCCGTTCTGTATAGGTACGGGGACGAGGACCCCTATTCGACGACGACTACCACTCCTTGGTAACTTCCCTAGACTATTCTAGTACGGAATAGAATCCTCCTGAAGGGACCACCGAGTCTACCATTTCCCAGACGTATGTTACACCTTCTGGACCCAAGCTAGGGACCCAGTCCTTCTAGGAGACCTCTTCCTTTATCGTTGGGTGAGGTCATGAGAACGGACCTTTTATGGTACCTTCCTCCTCGGATCGTCCGATGTCAGGTACCCCAGTGTTACTCAGTCTGTACTGACTCGCTGAAGTGAAATTCCGCACTAGTCTAAACGACGTTATACCTCTTACTAACTGTCCAACCCCCAACCCCTTCGCTCGTCAAATCTTCTACCTTCTTCTTAAGTCTCTGAGAACATCGTTAGACTCCTACTCTACTGTGACTGGACTTCCTCTTATCTATATCCTAAACCTCTTGATCTATCTAAGATTTGTGACAGTCTTTGTGGACACAGGAACCATTGACGAACGAATAACTCCGAAACCCGTTTCTTCTCCTTTCTGTCTCTGTTACACTTTCAGACCGAACCCCCGTGTCTAATCCCTCACTATAGTGAGTGACTTTATCCTGTCCCTCTCGTTTTTCGAAAAGGTCTTTTTCTGTTAAAGTCGAGTTCTATAAAACTCTAATCTCATAGACACCTGTTAAATTCCTTGACACGGTTTATACTCGTAGAGTAGGTCTTGAGAAGTCTCTTCTGACTCTCGTTAACTTCATCCTTTAGAATGAGATTAACTCATTCTTGGGAGACTTTCCAGGAGTGTCCTCTTTGAGAGAGTAATTACTACTCAGTGGTGAGGTTGTATTACGTGAAAAAATTTATAGTTAAATCGTCGACATTGAGTTTTCAATTTAAGATGATTGTTTACCATTCACGCAAATAACAGATAGGGTTTGTTATATGTTTTTGTTAACCCTAACTTTGTTCGAAATTTTAAAAGTACGGAACGTGGAATGACGTAGAGTATTTTATTCTAGGTACAGTGACTTGACAGAATTTTATTTTACGGTTTTCCTTTAAGACTGAGTGATAAGATTTGACTAAGTCAATTACTTTTAATCGTGTTTACTCTCAAACCCGTTTTGAAACACCTTCCTGGTGTATCAACACGAGTCACCGTCGAGGGTAAGAACGTCGTACGAGTTTATATCCAACTGTTATACCGATTTATATTTTAAAATATAATTAAAAGACACAAATCCGATGACGGAGTAAAGACGTTAGTCGCCTCATCACCTATTGAATTTCATGATTGGTACGGTAAATAAGAGTATGGCTATTACGTTTCTTTTAGGTGGCTATCTCTAATATCGTCACATTCCTTGTACTGTCCCTCTGGTCTTCTCTCCTTTATCGTACGATTACTGTAAGTTATAAGAGGGACACAGTTCAGTAGTCGTAAAAATAACGGCGATAAAGAGTCGTATGTGATAATCTTAAATAACTCAGTTAGACAGAGGTAGTGGACACTATATTATATAAAATAAGTTATTCTATACCTTATTATAAATAGAAAGTTGAGGTTACTGACCGAAAGTCCTGTTATTGACGAATAGTTGGTTCGTAATGTTCTCCTCTTCTCCAACATGCAAAATTATAGACTGGAGTCCCAACGGTAAAATCGTAGAGATGTGAACCATGATTCTTCACACGTCTGAAGTTAGGTTCTTTAGTGAGTCTAAGTCATCAATACTGTTTACTATCATAGTTTAGTGCAATCTTTCAAGATCGGATCACTTCGTATAACGTTCTTCAACTCTCCCCCCTTTTTTTTATCTGATCTGAGATTTCAAATGGGATACTCTGTAAACGTGACCCAAGAACTGTGGTCTTACTCTTACTTCACGTATGGATCCTTGTAAGTAAAGTATTCTTTATACCCTTACCTCTTACTTACAAAAAATACACGGAGTTTGTGGAGAGTAACTTTTTAGTTCCATCTTCACTTAGACATTCAATACAAGAGTCCAACAGTAAGACTTAGATCCACGTAAGTTCCCACCTGTAACCCAGGACTAAAACGTACAGTAGTTCCATTAACTGTAAGGTGTCACCGCTAAATCTTCCTCTTGACACGACAACTACCGACGAACCAAAGCCTTCAGTATACACAAACTCTTTAGGACGTTGTCTCAATTACTTTGAGAGTCGAAAGACGTCAAATCCAAGGTCAACAAGTACAGTCCATGAAAACTTTTGTTAATTGACAAAATAAGAAGACAACGAAATTATTTGTAAAAACGTATAGTCGAAGAAAGATCAAAAGAGGGGTCTTTAGGGTACAACGACACATCTGTTTCCGGACAGTAGTATGACTGTACTAACTCAACTATAAACCACCAAAGTGGAGTCTTTGCTTCCCCAGACCTTGAGGACGACTATTTTTCGTGATTAAGTAGACGACAATCAAAACGAGTGGTCCTTCAGGACAGAGGACCGGTCTCTCGAGTCTTGACGTGTGTTCGGTGAAGGACAGTCCGTGAAATAACGAACTATCACAGTTGAGAAGCGGCTGGACGTACTCACCCAGTCCTTCGTCCATTTTGTGTTTCTATAGGTGGAAGGTTGTTCGTGTAGAGTTGTACACAGTACAATTATGGTACACTCGAGTCGCGTCGGTAGAAATAATCAGGGACTGGTTTTTTTAGTCAGACTCGAGAACAATATTGTTATTAGTTGACGTCAGTGGAAAGAGACGGGTTGGGGGCGGGGTGTGTGTGTATAGGATAAGTAAGTCATGAAGTATACCTTCTTTCACTTTTTTTACCCCCATAACCTTAGTAGACTAAACTTAGGTTTAGGGTCAACTCGATGAATGATCGATAAACTGTAATTTATTTGAGTGGAGAGACTCGATGTCAGGTAAACAGTAATTACGAACGGAAATTCTCCGATACTATTTCTATTTACTTTATTATGTGTCTTTCCTTGATGGGAGTCCAGACTCAGTGTCATTCACGTAAAAGAAGGGAACTTTCTTTCGTCTTTCTTTGTTGATTTGAAAACGTAATATAATACGAGAACTTTCTTCTGTCGTCTTACATCGAACAACCAAGTAAATAAATGAATAATGACGTGTCCTTCCCCCACTACCCTTCCTCCTTCACACCAATCCGCTCTAGTGTGAAATTGGGAGGACCCTTAACGAGACTCACACACAAAACACATAGGATGAATATAGAAGAATCTCAGGGGGAAAATTTCCGTACAGGAAAGAAATGAAACCGTGGTGTACTCTACCATTGTTATCCTAATTTTCCTCACATAGACCAAATTCTAAACAGAACTTCGAAATGCCTTCGGTTTTCCTCCACAATATAAGAGCCGAATCACCCCGTTGAGAACCGTGTCCTTTGGAATCGGAGTTTAGGAACCGACAGGAGGTGTCTAAACTCCAACGAAACAACACACACATGGAAATACACACCCACAACCCCCGTCCCCTTCAGAGTCTTCTCCCTCACTGAACCCCCTTTCACTTGCCTCAACGCTGTAGACTATTTCTCAACACACACCCAGACCTAGTCTAGGACTGAAGATACGGAGTCGACTGTTAGAATATGTTTTACAGGGTAGACGGTTAGAGTCGTCCAGACAGAAACCCGTTCAAAACATCGGGCTTCCGAGAACTAAATAAACATCTCCCCTTCCGCTTGTATATAGAGTCCCTTCTGTCTAGTTCTTTATACATGTCCTATATATCTAGTTAGCAATAAGTAATAAGTTGGATATAATCAAAGGAAAATAACACACCGAAGAACGAATGAATATACGACTCTCTGGACGTGGACCCCTGAGTGTTACACTATAGATAAGGTGCACGTTCTCAACTCGTTACGTTCTTTGCTGAATCTGGAATCCGAAAGGTGTCTCTTAGGTAAAGTTTGTCAAAGAGGGTAATTTACTTTAATGTGAAAGAACCTAGCATACAGGACTGACCTACCAGTCGATACATCACCAGGTCACTTACGGAGGACTGTGAGAAAGAACTCATATATTGTTCTTGATGTGTTGAGTCGTAGTTCTAGATTCAATCAGTAGTTAGCTGGTGTATCGAGATTGTCTTCCAGTCAAATAACTTATGGGTAAATTGCTATACAACTCTTGGATGATTCAAGATCTACAACTCATGTCACCCTTTATTCTATATATGCCAGGAATTTGAAGTCTCGAGTATTCAGTCACTACCTTTCTTTTCATAGTTTGTGTGTGTACTTCGCCATAGACTATCACTATTTTAAGAGGCTTCGTTTAGTTCCGTTCCATCACCCTATCTCTAATTTTCTACCTTCCCTGATAATGTCTGTCATTTACAGTTCGTTTAGGAAAGACTCGTCTCTAGAATTAATTCACTTCCTCTTCAGGTTCGTTACTAAACCTCTTTGTTTCTTCGGTTGACTACACAATCCTCTTATTACGTGTCCGGTGACACCGACTCCGACCTCTGTCGGACACAGTCTGTTCCCCTCTGGTCGGTCCGCCCTACACCCAGTCTCTCCATCAGTCTTCGGTCCCTTGGAGTCAGAACATCTGACCTCATTCCTCAAACCTAAAAAAAAAAAAATCATAC
This sequence comes from Capra ibex, assembly GCA_006410555.1. Taxonomy (NCBI): domain Eukaryota; kingdom Metazoa; phylum Chordata; class Mammalia; order Artiodactyla; family Bovidae; genus Capra; species Capra ibex. The sequence continues at coordinate 10,503,890 of SJYO01014747.1, read as the reverse complement.
TATATTTCGGTAACTACCCGAAACTTTGACTCTTGCCACCATGGATGAAATATAAACGGTTTTAATAAGACCGACGAGGACAGGTGAACTGCCATTACTCATTAATACCCGTTTAATGATACGATTTGTACCAAGTAAGTTCCGTGACACTGAGGCACCACTCGTACTATCGCTGTGTTTCACCTGACCCGTCTGTTCTACCGCGTCGGGTTGAGATCCGTTCGCTGGACTAGAAAACAAAATTAATCAGAAATAACCTCAGATCAACTGAATAGTACAACACAATCAAAGACGGCATGCCGTTTCACTTAGTCAATATGTATGTGCGTATAGGTGAGAAAAATCTAAGAAAAAGGTATTTTCATTAATACCTGGTAAATCATCTCAAGGAACACAATATGTCATCCAGGAATATTCAGAAGATAAAATATATGTTAACACACATAAACAGTCAAAGTTAGAGGGTTGAATAGAGAAGGGGACACAGGGGGAACCCTTCGTGTTCAAACAAAAGATATAGACACTGAGATAAGGACAATACCCCTCCCTCCACCCTCCCCCCAAGTACAAACCCTTACGTACATTCTTAATTTCTAAAATTTTAAATTTTTTTTTTTTTTTCTTTTCTTCGAGTAATCATGTTAAGAAAGATCTAACGGGTATACCCACGATCGTATACTATAAAGAGAAATAGACTGAAGTAAGTCATACTGTCAGAGATTCAGACAGGTGTAACAACGTTTTCCGTAATTAAGTAAGAAAAAATACCGACTCATTATAAGACGACCATATTTACACGATGTAGTAGAAATAGGTAAATCCAACTAAGAAATAGGTAAGTAGCGAGTTACTTGAAAATCCAACGAAGACATAGGACCGATGACTTTTACCACGACGTCACTTGTAACCCCACGTACATAGAAAAGTTTAATATTCAATGGTTTGAAACTCGGAGTTACGACAGTAGGTATTTAACCCTTCTTCTGGTGGGTGCGGACCTCCACAAGACTCCTACATCATGTCTCGTATACACTTCACAAATTACTACAACGACTTTTTATTATTGACGAGTTTTTACAATTAGAAGGAACTCGGAGTACAGTGAAATAAGACATACAATTCGGAGCGCCCGGAAATTACGTCCGGTCCACGATGTCAGTAGTCTCATGTCCCTGAGAGTGTGGGGGGACCCTTCCCCGTATTCAGTGTACCTTTTCCTCGTCCTGTCTTGGTGTCATTGGCGATGGACGAGTCACTGCGACCGTCACTTGAGACCTCTTTGAGCCGCCTTTCTCTCTCTGGTACGACCTCAGCAATCCCGACTGAAGTCTTTGAATCGTTTGCAGTCTCGTCAACTGCTCCCTTCCCGTCGAGTGGCACTGGAAGACAGGTGTACACCTCTTTAGACATAAAACAGGTCGACTCTTTTACATTGGCAACGGGAGTTCACGGTGTTGTACTCCCTTAAGACAGTCAAGCACTACAGAAATAACCTTCTTTGTACAGACACTAAGACTACAGAAAAGCAATGTGTGCCTCCTCAGTGCCTGCCTCTCAGCACACCGATCCCCTCCGATCCCTCTCTTCCCTCTCCCGTCTCCTCGTATATTTCCTTTGCTCTCTTCGTCACGGACAAATTACATGGTGTTGCCCCTTTCGTGTTACTCCTCCCACGGTACCCTCTAAAGTTTTGTCAACGGTAAATACTCTACGGGTACCACTTCTCTTGTTGGTGTCTAGGGTCCAAATTGAAGAGTCGACGTGTAATGGATAGTGTTATGGTAGTGACAAAGAGGATTGTGTTTGAAGTTCTCCGACACACGAGGGCTGACTGTAGGTGGAGGATTATCCACAGACCTTTTAGGTAAAAGATGAGATAAACAATTATTTAGAATCATTTCGTACTTAATATTTCTTTATGTTACAGAATCGAACTTCTTTAGTTATTCCGAAAATTTGTGTTTGAGTAATCATATTTTCTAATAAGGGTAAAAAGTAATATAACTCTTTCTTCCTTTTACCATTAGTATAGTTACACACAGTAGGTAACTTGATTGTACTACAGTTTACATAGTAGATTTTTTAACTTTACAAGGTGTGTCTAGTCTACAACAAATAAATAAATGATAGGAAGCAGGGTCGTTAGAAAAGTGTAGGGGTGTGTTTTAAGGAAAGTTTCTGTCAACTCTGTCGAATAGTTTTAACGTATGTTAAGTAATTCTATTTTTAGATTTGGTCTCTCGGTATATAATGATAATTTTTAGTTTACATTATATTTACTCTTTTCCTTGTTACTTGCGTAGAATAAAATTATCACTAACGGAAAGGAAGATATTAGATCAACCTGAGAGATCTATAGTTGGATACTTGTCGGGACATTATAAACGGGTCCATTAAGTAAAATCCTTTCTAATTATGAGTTATTCTATAGTTCATTAACCTCTAATGACGTTTTTGTTATTTATGAGACCTATTGACAAAAGGTAGAAAATTCGGTAAAAGTGTTCAAGTACCTTCTTAATATTATTAAAAAATTGTTCTTTTGGAGTGACCTTATAACAGACACGTACAGATGGGTCAAGATAAGTGTGTAGAAGTGTAAATAAGTGTGTGCATGTATACGAAGACAAAGCCACGGATATCTATGTACATACGAACGAAACATCTCTCTCTTTCTATAAGGGTCTTCCGTGACGTCTTCCTCCGATAGTGTAAAGACTCAAGAACACCACACGTTCGGTCATGACGGGGTTCTGTCACCGGGAAACGGTTCTCCTTACCGGGCAACGGTTCGTTCTAAACTAGTGACTCTCCCTCTATGTACAGGAGTGGACACTGGTGTGGAGGTGTCATTAACATTGTTCGTGACCCTAAGGAATATACATTTCCATATCTCCACTCCAATAGGTACAGTCGACTCTTCTCCTCGGTCCTCGGGACCCCTTGTACAGTGAGGAAAATATTCGCTACATTTAGGTTTTTCGTCAGGTCACAGTCGGTCTGTCAAGTGAGGAACATAACAATAACAAGTTAGTGGTTCAGTACAGTTTGAGAAACGTTGGGGTACCTGACGTCGTGTGGTCCAAAGGGACAGGAAGTGACAGAGGGCCTCGAACTAATTTAAGTCACTACGACAGATTGGTAGAGTAGGAGACAGCGGGGAAGTGGAAAACGGAACATGTTTTCTTATATTAGTCGTCTATAGAGGGTTTTTCGTGTTGTATTTCGTGAGATTTTAAAATCACCATCTAAAACGTAAGATGTATTTGTAGAGTGAGTTTATAAATAGTATGTCATAACGATAGAAAGGAAAAGGACCAACAAGAGATTCACTCTTTTAAAGTAATTGTTTGGTACCTATATTTTATACTTTAGTTCTAGGAAATGTCGGATCCTCTTCGGTTTGTAGTGATTTTTCTTAATCAAAGAAAGTGACAGATCTTTAAAAAGTACTTTCTGGAACCGACCGGAAAACTATAATTTTGAAGGATTGTTCATAATGTGTCCTCAAAATTTAATCTTGAACGACAGTGGCTCTGTCAATATTTGACAATTTATACAGGAAAGATACGATCCGAGGACATTTCATACGTGTACCGGCACCGACCCTGTGAGAAGGACTGTTCATCGTACCACTCTAGTGTCTCTACGAACGTTCGACGAACGTTCCGACACGTCCACCGGGACAATCCTCACACACTCACACACGTACACACTAGTTTTATTCGGTATGAAGAGTTTAGTATATGAAGGGAGGTTACTTTCAAAGAGTATCTTTAACAACATAAAAAGTTATTATAGATGTTCAGTTTCTCACTAAAAGTTCGATTGAAAAGTATGTAACCTGATTAAATTGTAGTTCAAAAGAGTTCACCATTCTTGACTCTTTTCAGTAAGACAAAATATTAATCGGTATTTTATCTAGTACTAGGTCTACGAGAGTATTAAAATGACTGAGACTTTTTTAATCAGAAGTAAACTTTTATAAAACGACAATAATAAAAAGTGTTTTGTCTTTTCATTATGTACTCCAGTTACCGGTATAGGATATTTAAACCCCCTCACACTCCTCATCTCTTATTCCTTTGTTTGAAGATGAAAAAGAGTAAGGATACAAAATAAAACAGTAAAATATTATAAAAGGTCTTTGTATATAGAGTAAGGTTAAAAACAAGACCACTAACATATTACTTGAAACGAAAGAGGACAGACTGGTTGTCTCGGGTATTAATCACGAATTAATATCAAATACACCGGTGAAACCGGTTTTTTCTTTTCTCATCGAAACAATGTCAGTTACTTCATAAATTCCGATACGGGTCCTGTCTCGACCCAAATAATTTGTGAACCCATTCGTTATTATTCGAATATAACTAGCCCGTTGAGCTATCTAGAGAAAATACACGACGTATCTTGTTGTTGTTGTTTTAGTCCATCTTAATTTTTATTTACCCCCGGGACATACGATGTCACGGGTGAAGGGATGTTCCGGTTGTCTTACCCTCTTTGTATTAGGGAAGGAGACTCTTTTTAATTGAGATTTTTATTCTTTAAGGACGAAGTACGTCTGAACCTGTTTTCTCCTCCTATGGAGAATATTCGATGTCATGATCGATATACGGAATTTCAGTCCCTACTCAAATCGTGAAAGGAACGTGCACACTACTCAACGAATCAGTACAATCTGATAAACACTACGGTACCTGACATCGGACGGTCTGAGAAGACAGGTACCTTAAGAGGTCACCTAACGATAAAGGAGGATGTCCCCTAGAAGGGTTGGGTCCCTAGCTTGGGTACAGAGGGCGTAACGTCCCCCTAAGAAATGGTGACTCGGTAGTCCCTTCGGAGAGTAGGGAACGTATATTTCCAATTTATTCAACAGATTCCAAAGTCTCGTTCTTAAGTTTAGTTCCCTCAAAAAAGTTTTGTACTTGTGAATTTAGGGGTTAAAAATAGAAGAAGTCGAATTCGTTTCTTCCTACGACGAACACGCCTATAAACGGAAAATACTAAAAATTTACTTTTTTTAATAAGAACTAAGTAGAAGGAAGATTTTATTTTGGAGGACCCTCTGTCTTAGGGGGGGAATAACATCTCGGACTTCTCTGTCCGATGAGTAACAGGGTCGAAGACGTCGTTCGTGTGTTGGTGTACAGGGTCCCGTCGACCATCGTGGACCTCTGAACTTAACCCTCGGTCACTACGAGTCTTCCACTCCCTACCCCTCGTTAAGAATCCCCTGTGTCACAATTTCTCAGACGGACGGTTACGTCCACTACGTTCTCTGCACCCAAGTTAGGGACCCAGTCCTTCTAGGGGACCTCCTACTTTACCGTTAGGTAAGGTCATAAGAACGGACCCTTTAGGGTACTGTCTCCTTGGATTACCCAATCTCAGGTACCCCAGCGTTCCTCAACCTGTGTCGAATCACTGACTCGTACGTACGTCCGGCCTACGAGTCTTCCACTCACCCCACCCCCAGGTAAGTAAAACCGACGTCATCCATATTGTAGATTAAAGGGACTCACCGCCCTTAACATGGTCGTCACCACAGGTCCCTGTCCCCTGTCTCTGTGTATCCCGGACCGGTACACACGAGAACCTAGGTACGAGTAGTCCTGTTCTCGACACGTCACTGATGGGTCCAGGACCGACGAAGGACCGAAGAAAGTCCTAGACTCGGACGAAGACGTAAGAAGGGTAAAGGGACCACCGAAGTTTTCATACAAAGGAGAAATTTGAACAGTTTCAACCAACGACGAACGTTGACTCTAGAGACGATTTGTGAACAAATATTTAACCACAAAAGTAAATGAGTTCGTAAGTCTTTTTATTAACTCGAACAATATAAAACGTCGTGATCCACTTAAAGTGTAATAAAGAAACCTCTCACTGTAAATTTCAAACTAGTAAAGGTCTGAAAAGGAGCGATGACAGGTAGGTCGAGTGGTATACGTACCTATTTCCACTCATACGATTCGGGTGATACAGCCTCGGACGTGTGGAAGACAGTCCTCCCTCGTTCTCTCCGTACATAACAGTAGGGACAATCAAAAGAAGTCCCTAATAACGAGTTCCGTCCATTTTCGTTTTTACTTTTACCTAATGAGTTTTTAATAACCTTGAAGTCGAAGTCGTAGTCAGGAAGGTTATTTATAAGTCCTGACTAAAGTAAATCCTACCTGACCAACCTAGAGGAACGACAGGTTCACTGAGAGTTCTCAGAAGAGGTTGTGGTGTCAAGTTTTCGTAGTTAGAAGCTGTGAGTCGAAAGAAAGAAAAAATCATCGTGTAAGTTTTTTCTGAAATATAAAAAACAGAGTGGTTCTACACATGTGAAAAAAAGGGTTTTTAATTAATTAAATTAACCTCCGATTAATGAAATGTTACAACACCACCAAAAACGGTCCGTAACTGTACTTAGTCGTTACCCACGTGTGCACAGGGGGTAGGACCTCGGGGAGGGTTGAGGGAGGGGTGGGTAGGGAGACCCAACAGGGTCTCGGGGTGGAACTCACGGAACAAAGTTCGTAGCCGGAACGCGACCAGTACAAAATGTATACCATTATTTGTACAGAGTCACGACGAGAAAGTATAGTAGGGTGGGAGCGAAAGGTGTATTATGGTTTCAGACGAGAAATGTAGAGAGAAAACAAAGGAACGTATGTCCTAGTAGCAATGATAGAAAGATTTAGGTATACATACCCGATCATATGACACAACCACAAAGAGAAAGACTGAATGAAGTGAGACATATTATCCGAGGTCAAAGTAGGTGGAGTAATCTTGACTGAGTTTACGTAAGAAAAAATATCAACCGCGAGTCGACAGAAATACCAGGTTGCGGGTGGAGGTATGTACTGATGACCTTTTTGGAATCGAAACTGATTTACTTGGAAACAACCGTTTCATTACAGAGACGAAAAATTATACGACAGATCCAAACAGTATCGAAAAGAAGGTTCCTCGCTCACAGAAAATTAAATTGATTAGTCGTCACAATTCAGAAGATTATAAAAATTATATTTTTATTAATCGTGGTGACGGAGATGTTATTAGTGAGGACGTACGTGAGTAATTGAGTAAGTCACGGAACCTGCTTGGGACTGGAGTGGGGTCCCGTCAATGTGTCGGTTCCACCCTCGTCTACCAGCAGTTCATTAGTGTCTATAAGTGTTAAACATTTCCACTGTCCACGAGACTTCCTTCCCAAGACGGACCCATCAAATTTTTATATTTTACCCTCTGTCCTAGACGGGACTATTCTTTGCCACGTTCTCCTAAAGGACTTCTTTACTGTATTCTTGTATCCCTAACCAACCCTTCCTCCATCCTGTCTCCCTCCCTACACGATCAACGACAACTTGTTTAATGATGTTTCAAATACTGAATTGTGTGTCAAGAATGTAAGATCTTCAGTCTTCAGACTTTAATTAAAGTGACTCGATTTTACCTTCTTTAACCGTCTCAACCGTAGAAGAACTCTGAACACCTCCAGTAGACAAAGGAACGGAAAAGGTGGAAGAAAATCCCCAGTGAGTTTGAGGAGTCATGTACCGAGGTCGGTCGTCATCTTGTAGTATAGAGACTGAAGACGGAGGTAAGAAGACGGAAAGCGAGACGAGGGGAACGAAGGAAGGGTATTCCTGAGAATTGTAATGTAACCCAGGTGAACCTGTTAGGTCTCACTAGAGGAAGTCAAGTCAAGTCAAGTCAAGTAAACGAGACAACACAGACTGAGAAACGCTGGGGTACTTACCGTCGTGTGGTCCGGAACGACAGGAAGTGGTTGAGGGTCTCGAGTAGGTTTGAGTACACGTAGCTCAACCACTACGGTAGGTCGGTAGAGTAGGAGACAGTAGGGGAAGAGGAGGACGGGGGTTAAGGAGGGTCGTAGTCCTAGAAAAGTTTACTCAGTTGAGAAGTGTACTCCACCGGTTTTGTAACCTCAAAGTCGGAGTCGTAGTTAGGAAGGTTACTTATGGGTCCTGACCAGAGGAAATCCTACCTGACCAACCTAGAGGAACGTCAGGTTCCCTGAGAGTTCTCAGAAGAGGTTGTGGTGTCAAGTTTTCGTAGTTAAGAAGCTACGAGTCGAAAGAAGTGTCAGGTTGAGAGTGTAGGTATGTACTGGTGACCTTTTTGGTATCGGAACTGATCTGTCTGGAAACAACGGTTTCATTACAGAGACGAAAAATTATACGATAGATCCTACCAGTATTGAAAGGAAGGTTCCTCATTCGTAGAAAATCAAAGTACCGACGTCAGTGGTAGACGTCACTAAAACCTCGGGGGGTTTTTATTTCAGACTGTGACAAAGGTGACAAAGGGGTAGATAAAGGGTACTTCACTACCCTGGTCTACGGTACTAGAAGCACAAGACTTACAACTCGAAATTCGGTTGAAAAAGTGAGAGGAGAAAGTGTACTAGAGAAATGAATAGAGTTTTGAGAATTAGTGTAGTCGTTTCACGGAAAGTGAAACACTGTATAAGGGTTCAAGGTTTCTAGTCCCACACCTACCCCCGTGAGACCCGTCTCCCTTATCGGACACGTTTCTGTGACTCCGGTAGACCTCGGACCACGTAGACCCCTTGACTCCCTGTAGTTTGCCTTTTCTAACCTTTCTCTCACAGTACCTTCTCCGATTTCTCTTCGTTTCTTGTAGTCAACGTGTCCCTTTCTGACCTTCCAGTACAGTGTCTGAAACGATCCTAGACTTCGTGTCACTCCTCAGTTCCAAGTGAAACGCTGAATAACACAGGAAAAAATTTTTTGTATCAAGTCAATTTAGTATCTGGTGATATTATAAAGACCAATGAACTGAACGTAAAAATTTCTACCAACACTGAGGACTAACTTCTTGACTACCGGTACATCGTACTCTTCTTCTTTCTTCCCTTTCATACGTGTCATCTGTGGCTCCTTATGTCCCGAATTCCAGGGTCCTATGTAAAATTCTTTAGCTTTACCCTCTACCTCAGCTAACGAGTCTCTCTTCACAGGGGAAGTACGAGGGAGGACGGAGTTCGAACAATCTGGTGTTCGGTGAGGTCGATCCCACTCCTCAGAGACTTGTCTTTATTCATAAATTTTAAGTACCAATCGTTCCGTCCCTGTATATATTGGATCCCCTAACTTTATTTTGTAATTTTATCGTAATTGTTTTATAAAATTTCGTTTCGGTCAAGAAGTTCTTTCGGATTTTATTCTTAGTCGTCACAATTCAGATTTTTCTTTTTTTGTTGTGTTAAGAACAGGACCATCCAATAGGAAGTAGAGTCAGTGAGACAGTGACTAAGAGGGTTCACAAAATTAATACGTCTGAGTAGAGAATTTCATCGATTCGAGGGAACATGACTGTACTTTCAATTTCAGAAAATGTCAACGGAGGAGAGAATAAAATAAATATATACAGAGACTTCTTTCTTTCTTTTTTTTCTGAATAAAAAGATAGGGTTTACAACAATGGGAACAAGAGTTTTATATCTATTTTAATGACTTTTTGAATAATGTGAAAGAAACCTTTCGGACGGTAGAAGATGTTTTTACAATGTGTAAGACCTCTCTACTGTTAAAGGACCACTGGAAACCGTTGAAGGAAAGAATCTCCGTACAGATTATATCTCTAATACAGTCAAAAGACACGTACGAGGTTTTTGGGGAACCACGAATACACATTCGATTTGAAAGGTTAACTACCAATTAAACAATTAAAATCATTCTCTTCTCTAATAGTCTTATATATTATACAAAGTCAAGTCAAGTCAACGAGTCAGTACAGGTTGAGAAACGCAGGGGTATTTAGTGTCGTGCGGTCCGGAAGGACAGTTAGTGGTTGAGGGCCTCAAGTGAGTCTAAGTGTAGGTATCTCAGTCACTACGGTAGGTTGGTGGAGTAGGAGACAGTAGGAGAAGAGGAGGACGGGGGTTAGGTAGGGTCGTAGTCTCAGAAAAGGTTACTCAGTTGAGAAACGTACTCCACCGGTTTCATGATCTCAAAGTCGAAATCGTAGTCAGGAAGGTTACTTGTGGGTCCCGACTAGAGGAAGTCTTACCTGACCAACCTAGAGGAACGTCAGGTTTCCTGAGAGTTCTCAGAAGAGGTTGTGGTGTCAAGTTTTCGTAGTTAAGAAACCACAAGTCGAAAGAAGTGTCAGGTTGAGAGTGTAGGTATGTACTGGTGACCTTTTTGATATCGGAACTGATCTACCTGGAATCAGCCGTTTCATTACAGAGACGAAAACTTATATGATAGATCCAACCAGTATTGAAAAGAAGGTTCCTCATTCGTAGAAAATTAAAGTACCGACGTTAGTGGTAGACGTCACTAAAACCTCGGGGGGGTTTTATTTCAGACTGTGACAAAGGTAACAAAGGGGTAGATAAAGGGTACTTCACTACCCTGCCCTACGGTACTAGAAACAAAAGACTTACAACTCGAAATCCGGTTGAAAAAGTGAGAGGAGAAAGTGAAAGTAGTTCTCCGAAAAATCAAGGAGAAGTGAAAAACGGTATTCCCACCACAGTAGACGTATAAACTCCAATAACTATAAAGAGAGCCGTTAGAACTAAGGTCGAACACAAAGAAGGTCAGGTCATAAAGAGTACTACATGAGACGTATATTCAATTTATTCGTCCCACTATTATATGTCGGAACTGTATGAGGAAAAGGATAAACCTTGGTCAGACAACAAGGTACAGGTCAAGATTGACAACGAAGGACTGGACGTATGTCTAAAGAGTTCTCCGTCCAGTCCACCAGACCATAAGGGTAGAGAAAGTCTTAAAAGGTCAACTAAAACTAGGTGTGTCAGTTTCCGAAACCGTATCAGTTATTTCGTCTTTATTTACAAAAAGACCTTGAGAGAACGAAAAAGGTACTAGGTCGCCTACAACCGTTAAACTAGAGACCAAGGAGACGGAAAAGATTTTGTTCGAACTTGTAGTCCTTCAAGTGTCAAGTGCATAACGACTTCGGACCGAACCTCTTAAAACTCGTAATGAAATGATCGTACAGTCTACTCACGTTAACACACCATCAAACTCGTAAGAAACCGTAACGGAAAGAAACCTTAACCTTATGACTACGTTATAAATTTAACAACGTTGAGAACTCAGAGAAGGGTATCTGTATCCCTTTAGTCAAGAAGTGGTCTACAAGAATTTCTGAGTGAGATTCTCATAAATGAGTTAGATTTTTCCTTCCGTAACCTCTGGAAATGTACTTCGTGTCAGTTAGAGGTGTTTCTTAGATGAGAGAAGGAAAAGAGATGACATTAAATTGAGTACCACAACGGTGGTACCTAAAAGGTTCACCTAAAAAAGGTAAACTCTGGTAAAAATGGTAAAGGAGTGTCATCAAAGACTTCTGTTACTCAGACATTTCTAAATGACACTAGTAACACTACCTAGAGAAGAAATTGTCGAATTTCGGTGTAGTCTCATGAAGAAAGAGGATCGGGAGAGAAGGTAACCAAAAGTTCTTCATTACAAGAAGAACGAACACAGAGAAGAGGTTGGGTCAGTAATACACAACCCTCCGGACTTCTGAGTCAGGGTTCTGAGAAGAGGGATATACATAAAAAACATGTATGAGACCAGACAATACCTAATGAGTTTAATATGAAGTCGAATAATAAGTTTGATATGAAGTCGAATTTGGAGGGAGACTCTAAATCTGAGGTTAGAAGTGACTCCGACTATACAGAAACTTACTTGAATCCGACAAATACTAGGAAAACAGGTTTGAACTAAGAGAATACATGGATAAAGTCACTGGAAAGTAGATCGACCCGTTTAGTTCTTGTAAGAGACGAAACGAATCTAGGAATCAGTACAGACTGAGAAAACACTGGGATACTTGACATCGGGTGGTCCGAGGAGACATGTACCTTAAGAGGACCTTTCTTATGAACTTTACCCCACGATCAAGGAGGATGGCCCCAGAAGGGTTGGGTCCCTAACTTGGACATAGAGAAATATAGAGAACGTAACCGTCCGTCTAAAAAAAAAATGGTGATAGTGGTGGACCCTTCGGGTCTTCTTTCCGAAGGGACTGGTCCTTATCTTAGACCCGACACCACCACTCCCGTGGATTGGTGATCTGGTGGTCCCTCGTCGCAAGAATTAAGGGGAGAGAGTGAATGTGGACAGAGAATAGATAATGGTTCAGGAGAACTAAAATGGAGGATGTAGAGAACACTTTAGTAAGTAAAAGTAGAAGTAACAATTGAGTTCGTAGGTACACGAGAGTGATCCTACTGACAGAAACTAAGGAAATATGCACTGCACCAAGGAAGAAGGGGTCCTGGAACCGTGTACTATGAGAGTAGTGAACTAATTAAGGATTAGGTTTGGAGTCGAGATCTTAGTATAGAAATACTTTCTGTAATAACAGAATTAATCAAGGGAAGTAATATACATCAGAAACGAAGTGTATTCAATGACACTTTGCAAAATGAGTAAATTCTCTAGTACGTAAATTATACAGAAGAGGTCGACCGACATTAAATGTACTCCCATCTTAGGATAAAACGAGTAAACATGTGGGTCGTAGAACGTAACTTAACCTGTGTATTACTATTTATACACTGTCTATTACTATTTATACGAGTCAGCACAAGTTGAGACACTGGGGTACCTGACATCGGGAGGTACCTTAAGAGGTCCGTTATTATGACCTTACCCATCGACAAGGGAAGAGGTAACCTAGAAAGGTTGGGTCCAAGTTTGGGTCCAGAGGGTGTAACGTCCTCCTAAGAAATAACATACTCGATGGTCCCTTTGGGTACTATTTATATTTGTGTAAATAACTTACTTACTTATTTAAACACGGGGTCTTTTAGTATTATTGGACATTTAAATCAGTTCTCAGTTGTTTGAAAAAGATATTTCCCGTCTATTATTCATGAATTCCGAAGCCTTAGGACGTCAGAGACACCGTTGTTATATAAGATGGTAACATCATACTGTCGTAGGTACCCGTGTCGACACAGAGTTATTTTAAAATAGTTGTTTTTGTCAAAGTCCGACTAAGACCGGGTCACCACATGAAACGACCGGGGACTATCCCTACGGTTCAAAATTTCCCGGTATATAGAAAGAAAAACTGGTGAAAGTAGGTAACTTTTTCCAGTTACTAAAGAGGTTAAGCGTAATGATTTATCATGCGAATTGTACAGGTAGAAACATTGTACGGGTAGAAAAATTGTTAACATGTGGTCTAAGCCTCTTTGAGTGTTAAAGGAGGATCTTGTTTCTGATGTATAAACGGAAATCAGTGGAGTGATTTACCGGTATACTCCAAAGGATTTTGTTTCCTTCAGTTGTAACTCCCGTGTCGTCTACAATGAAACTTCTTGGATTTGATTGTCGATGGGGGTTGACTGTCGAAGAGTTAATATGACTTGACTAACCTTTATGAAAAAGTCATTATTTTAGTAAGTACTTACGGACGAAGGAGAGTGAAGTCACTAACCCTTAATGTAAGGAGCTGAGGTACCAGTTTACTGAACGAAACCGGTCACTTCACCTAAAACTTCACGACCCACAGTTAAGGTTCGTCTATAAAATTCTCAGTCTCTCATAAAGAAAAGAGTCTGAGTTACCAGGGATTACAAGATCTTTCTTTGACCAGATACTCGGACTCGAGTTTCTCTTCTGACGGGTATCGTGTCAACGTCGGAGTTTCTTATGTATTACCTTCATGCATAAAACAATAAAATTCAACAACTTGAGTACTCCAGTTAACAATCACGTAGTATAGGATCCAATAGTACTGTTTATTTGACCTTTGGAGAGTGGGTTTGTATCTTGTAGTAAAAACCTTACACACACACGAGTCAGTGCAGACTGAGACACTCTAGGATACTTACCATCGGGTGGTAAGAAGACAAGTACCCTAAAAGGTCCATTCTTATGATCTCACCCATAGGTCAAGAAGGACGTCCCCTGGAAGGGCTAGGTCTCTGGTTTGATCGTGAACGGAGAGGACGTAAGGTACACCTAAAAAAAAAAAAATGGAGACTCAGTAGTCCCTTCGGGAGTAACAACCTTTTCGGTAACAATTTTTCCTTATTCATATAAGATGTCGTTACACTTTTCCTAGGATTAACATGAGTTGTTATCGAGTTACTTCAATTCGACTTGACTGTCTGTTCGATGTTTTATTTCCCGTTTTTGTGTAAGACACTTTAACGTAAATTTTTTAAGTTAGTTGTATTTCAATAAAATGTCAAGGAGTATTCTATAAAAATACGGTCGAAAAATTTTAGAGTCTTTTAGGTTCTACTAAACTTGTATCGGTACTACTTGACCTTGGCTGAAGTCTGACAGGAGAGATTTGTACCACTGGAGAGAGGTAAAACGATGTTTAAGGAGTAGAGTACATCGTTCGTGTTTACGGTAAGTGGTTGAGGGAACTGGGACTGGAAACGTAGGTGGTAAGGTCCGAGACATGGATGGACTGTGGGACAGATGTGGGAATCAGTTACTCTAAGAATTCTGGTCACTGACACGAGGGGAGCAGAAACGTAGGCACCAAGACTCGTGTCACGAACCCTTGTGTCTTACATGAGTCATATATACCCACCTCTTCCTTTACCGTTGGGTGAGGTTATAAGAACGGACCGTCCGATTTCAAGTACTCCAACGTTTCTCAACCTGTGTTGACTCACTGAGTCGCGTGTGTCATGGACGACCGACTTGTATGTCGACGTCGACTAAAAGACATGATCTTCGAAGACGTCTCAATTTTCGAATTGTTAGTCGCTCCGAAGTCTAAACGAAATTTCGATACTCGTATAGTTAGGTAGAGTTATAAATAATTTAAGTTTGTTCATAATTCCTTTCAGACATACGTTCCGTCCTTTTTTTAATATCTCCGACCTCTCCAGTTTCCTCATATACTATAACCATTCAAGACTTCGGATGTCCTACGTCAGGTTTTAAGTCAACTTGAGGATTACGAAAGATTTTTCGTCTTTTATATTGCTGTACAAACAGGGACCATAAATCATAGTGAATTATACTCTGAGAAAGAGGTTCGGTCCAAACCATTTCAGGTAGGTGTGGAGTTCTTCTCTCTCATTTTAAACTACAGACACTCGGGTCTTGAAATTATAATTAGTGTTTCCGGTATAGGAAAAGGGTTTGGACGACATAAAGTGAAGAGACAGGAAGGGAGAAGGGTGGGAGAAGGGACGAGGTAATGTGAAATAAGAGAAGAACCCCTCGCCGACCGTCCCCCTCTCCATTAAGTGTACGGCGTAGAAGTCTGAGACGCGTCTTACAGCAGAGGGAAGTTCCACTTGCTGTCATTCAGTTCGAGAAGTAAATTTTCCACTCGTACCCTAGGTGTCAGTCGTTTTCTTAATGTGTGTGTCTAGTCGTGTCAGAGTCCGGTATGTCTATTTCATGTTTCTTAGTGAACCGATATCATAAATCAATGAAGAACTATATGAAGTCTCTACTGAAAACCTACACGTGTTCTAAGACCTGAACTTCCGAGACCATTACACAAAAAGTAAGTGTTAAAATTCAGAAGTGTTACCATTTCTTCACTACTCTAACGTGACTAAATAAAATTACTCTTTTTTATGTATATTTTCGACAGTAAAATTAATATAAAATGAAAGTACTGTATGAACTATATTAATTAAATCGTGATAATTGTGAATGTCGTAGAAGGGACCACCGAGACTACCATTTCTCTAACGGATTTTACGTCCTCTATACCCAAGTTAAGGACTTAGTCTTTCTAGACGATCTCTTCCTTTACCGTTGGGTCAGGTGATAAAAACGGACCCTTTTAGGTATCTGTCTCCTCGGACAGTCCGATATCAGGTACCACAACGAATACCCTGTCGTAAAAATGTCTCTTAACGAGATTCGTCTTGAGACGTAAGTTGAAATGACAGATCACCGGAATAGTAAATAGACGTAATACGGGTCAAAACGTCGTCCTCTTAGTGTTATAGAACGTTTTTTTTATTATTTGAGTCACTTTCCTAGAACGAGTCTCACGGAAATGAAATAAGTATCCACTTAAAGATAACAGGTAATAGTAAATATAGATTATACTTGGTAAGCCGTGACGAACGGAGATTAGGGGTACGAACAATTCTTCGAATTCCCCTCTTAGTGAACTAAAGTCCCGGAAAACCTCA
The DNA here is from genome assembly GCA_006410555.1 of Capra ibex. Classification (NCBI taxonomy): domain Eukaryota; kingdom Metazoa; phylum Chordata; class Mammalia; order Artiodactyla; family Bovidae; genus Capra; species Capra ibex. Next base: position 10,487,719 of record SJYO01014747.1, on the reverse strand, counting down.
AGTTCCCGTTTCACTAATAAAGGAATTTCTTTTTTTTTTTTTTCTAGTACCTGAGTAGTGTTAAAGGTTTCAAGTTGAGAAAAAACGAAGTGATTAATCTTCGGTCTGGTGTGCGTATAGACCTCCGAAAATATGTCCGCTAGTCGGGAAACGGGACCCTGGTTAATGTCTTTTCACAGAAAATGTGTAATGAGAGACACTTATAGATCACAAGTGTATTCGACAGTACAAAGTGGTACTCAGTACGATTCCGGTATATTAGTGGATCAACCTCTCGATTACTATACAAACGAGAAGAGTCAAATTGAATGTTTATATTGACGTGAATTTACGGATGTCGAATAGACGTTGAATTTGTATTTACGTATTTATATGTACATATACATGTGCAGTTTTTGTCTCTTGTGGTAAATTAGTCATTTCTTCTAGTACGAGAAAACAGACTTTCGTTACAGAAAATACAGATTAAGGTAGGTATTGTAATAAAACAGGAACGTTTTACTACCGTTATCAACTCACACAAATAACTCTCGAACTAAACCTATGGTTGGATTTCATCCATCAGCAAAAACTACACAAAGTCTCTTGGTAACTGTGTTACCCCAATACACATCCAGATAAATAACAAGTTTTACCAAAGTGAGAAAGTTGAACTAAGTAGACCATTTCTCTCTCTCTTTCCTTCTCTGACCAGGAAGGACGGACCAACTCCTTAACCGAACACTTTAATACTTCCGATTTTTAAGGTTCTAAATGTTAACCGTTCAACCTCTGGGTCCTCTTTGTTACCATATCGAGGTCAGGTTTCCAGTCGACCGATTTTTGGGTTCTTTTCAGTTACAAAGTCAAGTTCAGTCTTCCGTCCCTCCTTTTCTACTTTCGTTTCGTTACAGGTCGAACTTCTGGTAGTCCGTCCCTCTCAAGAAAGAATGGATATCCTCTCAGTCTAAAAGTAAAGTAAGTGTGAAAGTTGACTAACATGTTTCGGGTGGGTGGAATCTCTCGTGTCAGATGAAATGAATTGACGACTAAATTTACAATTGGAGTTGGTTTTGGTAGGAGTGTTTCTGTAGATCTTATTACAAACTGGGTTTCAGAGTAGTAGGGTACCGGGTCAGTCCAATTGTGTATGTTGATAAGTAGTGTGATTGGTTACAATGACCCGAAGGACTATCAAGTCTACCATTTCTTAGATAGACTTTACGTTCTCTGGTCCCAAGTTAGGGACCCAGTCTTTTTAGGGGATCTCTTCCTTTACCGTTGGGTGACGTTACAAGAACGGACCCTTCAAGGTACTTACGTCTTCGGACCGCCCGACGTCAGGCACCTCAGTGTTTCTCAGTCTGTACTGAGTCACACATTCGTATCGTCAGATTTTCCCGACTCAAGAGTAGTCTCGAAACTTTTAAACTTTACTATATCGTCCTTTCTGAGTGGGAATTCGCGATCCGTTGCCATAGTAGAAGAGTGTCACATTTCAGATACCCTGTTTGTCTTCTCCAGAAAATCTCTCTATTGTGAATCTTTGGAGACTTCCTAAATATAAATTATGGTACACACAAATATTTGTTGAGGTGAAAGATCTTTCCCGTGGATTAACACTGTAATGTTCACTGACTACAGTACCTCACAACCTAATTACCTACTTACCACTAATTTGGTACCTAATTACCAACTTACCACTCTTTGTTGTGAGTGTTGTGTCAAAAGACACAGAAGAGGACCTCTCTGATGAACTAATAACAACTATCTCACCAATAACTATCTTCGTTGCAAAGGTTACGAAGAAGATGATTTACGGTTCCGACTTTTCGATTCAATTGAAATAAGACAACTTATAACGTGAATTTAGGTTTTTCTTGAATATTCAATACGACTAAAGGATAAATAAGAAAAAAAAATGTTACTTTCTTTCTCTGAATTCGTGTCCTAAACTTCTTACTCCTTTCCCAGTAGGACAGTCATTAATATATTGTTACGACCCTAACAATCACCCCCGAATTTATCCTACTTTCACTTTCATAATCAACGTGTCAATACAGGTTGAGAAACGCTGGGGTACCTAACATCGGACGGTCCGAGAAAACGGGTACTTTAAGAGGTCCGTTCTTATGACCTCACCTATCGGTAAGGGAAAAGGTCCCTTAGAAGGGTTGAGTCCTTAACTTGGAGTCAGAGGACGTAACGTCCACCTAAGAAATGACAGACTTTGTGGTCCCTTCGGGAATTTTTGTTCGTGAACTTTTATAAATATTTACCGAACGTATGTATGTACGAATCAGTGAAGTCAGTGTAGACTGAGAAACGGTGGGATACCCGACATAGGACGGTCCGAGGAGACAGGTACCCTAAAGGGTCCGTTCTTAGGACCTCACCCACAGGTATAGGAGGAGGTCCCCTAGAAGGGCTAGGTCCCTAACTTGGACTCAGGGGACACAGAGACGTAACCGTCCGTTCAAGATATGGTGATCGTGGCGGACCCTTTTGGTATTTACCGAATTAAGACACATTTATAATATATACACTTCTCAATGTGACTAAGGGTTCCAACTACCACCTAAAAGAAATCGACTATTTATTATATGGAAGAGAATAAGTGTAAGGCGGGATATAGAACATAACTTGCAGGAAGAGTTACCCTCCTTTTTTATTAAGAAATCAGTCGCCGTGTGTTCTTTTAATTAGGTAAGGATCTTCACGGTTTTTTCTTGAGGTTCAAATAAATGACCTATTATCAAGGTCTTTTTGTATACAAATACGAAATAACTGATACGGTTTCGGAAACTGATACACCTAGTGTTATTTGACATCTTTTAAGACTTTCTCTACTCTTATGGTCTGGTGGACTAGACGGAGAACTCTTTGGATATACGTACAGTCCTTCGTTGTCAATCTTGACCTGTACCTTGTTGTCTGACCAAGGTTTATCCTTTTCCTCATGCAGTTCCGACATATAACAGTGGGTTGAACAAATTGAAGATACGTCTCATGTAGTACTCTTTACGACCCGACCTTCTTTATGTTCGACCTTAGTTGTAACGGCCCTCTTTAGAGTTATTGGAGTCTATACGTCTACTGTGGTGGGAATACCGTTTTTCACTTCTCCTTGATTTTTTCACTTTCACTTTCTCCGCTCACTTTTTCAAACGAATTTCGAGTTGTAAGTCTTTTGCTTCTAGTACCGTAGACCAGGGTAGTGAAGTACCCTTTATCTACCCCTTTGTCACAGTCTGAAATAAATAAAACCCCCCGAGGTTTTAGTGACGTCTACCACTGACGTCGGTACTTTAATTTTCTGTGAATGAGGAACCTTCTTTTCACTACTGGTTGGATCTATCGTATAAGTTTTCGTCTCTACAATGAAACCGTTGTTTCCAGGCAGATCAGTTCCGATACCAAAAAGGTCACCAGTACATACCTACACTCTCAACCTGACACTTCTTTCGACTCGTAGCTTCTTAACTACGAAAACTTGACACTACAACCTTTTCTGAGAACTCTCAGGGAACCCGACGTTCCTCTAGGTTGGTCAGGTAAGATTTCTTTTAGTCAGGGCCCACAAGAAACCTTCCTTACTACGATTTCGACTTTGAGGTTATGACACCGATGGAGTACACTTCTCAACTGAGTAACCTTTTCTGAGACTACGACCCTCCCTAACCCCCGTCCTCCCCTTCCCCTGCTGTCTCCTACTCTACCGACCTACCGTAGTGGCTGAGCTACCTACATTCAGACTCACTTGAGGTCCTCAACCACTACCTGTCCCTCCGGACCTCACGACGTTAAGTACCCCAGCGTTTGTCAGTCTGTACTGACTCGTTGACTTGACTTGACTTGACTATATAGATAGTGTATTTAAAATTCCGTAGGTGGGATCTTCTCCGACCGGTCACAACGATTTTAAAAGAATACTAACTTGATAATACAGGTGAAAACATTTTAGTTCATAAGACCGAAAGAAAGTCTAACAACAAAGAATCAGGAATTCAGTACAGACTGAGAAACACCGGGGCACCCGTAAGAAGGGACAGGAGATGATAGAGGACCTCAAACGAGTTTAAGTACAGGTAACTCAACCACTAGGATAGATTGGTAGAGTGAGATACCCAGGGAGAAGAGAAAAAAGGAAGTTAGAAAGGGTCGTGGTCCCAGAAAAGGTTACTCAACCGAGAAGACTAAAATTTAGTTGTCTACGTTTAAACCTAAGACGATATTAAAGTTTTTTGCGTAAAGGATTAAATCATTCAGTATCAAATGTCATGATTTATGCTCCCTTACTCGAATCTACTTTCTGTCAAGGAAATGGGGAAGTTTCGTATGTGAGATCCGATATGTCTCCTGAGTTTACGTAATTTTTTGTTTTCTATGGGACAAAGTAACTCATAATTCCGTAAGTTGACTCAGTCTTCGAAGGGTTTAGATTCAAAAGTTCATGACTTGAATCTTATTTTAGTAGACTTTAGGTCTTTTCACGGATCATATTCTTCTATCTTGAACTATTCGACTACGTCAGTCAAGTCCTTAATGTTTCAACAGGTTGTACCTTTTTTACAAAAAGTGAGGTGTCGAGGGAAGTTTATTGGGTCGAAGGAAGTTTATTCGACTCGAAAGTTTCTTATATATTTTAACTTGTTTCTTAGACCATTCCTTATAGTTTCGACGTTCAAAAAAAAGACCGTAACTTTAACACTGTCAGAGACCCAATATCCACACCTTTATTCTTTATCTAAGCCTTTAGTTAATTGTTCCCACAATTATTTACAAACCTACCACAAACCAGTTCCTGTCTTTTTATATTCGCTTGCTGTTTGTAACATATTGTAGAATTAAACAATTCTTATTCTTTACTATTTTTAATTCCTTTGTTTTCTAAGATCATTCTATATGATTAAGTTAGATAAGTATAATATTGGTTTAAAAAAAATGAATAAGTAAACGACGCATTTACATTTAATCGAATACTTGACTAAACATTCGGTTCTATTTCCGTGTCTAACGGAATTATATATGTCTCGTCTATGAGACTTATAGGGATATACGTCTAGGGTAAATATTCCCCGTCACAGACTCAATACTTATGGGTTAATTCTTATGGATAGTTATTAAATCCCTATTTAAGGTGAACTCTGGCATTGAGTCATAGACACTTTATGTACTCTTCCACCAGTTGTAATCTATAACACTTCCTCGACGGTTCTAAATTACTTTCACAATTGAGGAGTACTACGGTAAAAACGGTTCAAAGGTTGTTCCTTGTTAGGACCCTCTTCAAATATGTCTTCGGTATGGGATTCGACCATTTGACCAACAACAAAAAGAGGGATTGTTTCTGAAGTTACTTGGTGTCATTACAGTGACGTCTCCCTGGTACAGGAGGGTTTTAGTGGTGGTGACCTTGGACTTGTAGAGACGACACTGGTGGGATACGACGGTTTACACATGGAACCGATCGGGGTTCGATGAAGAGTCCAAGGGATCTCGAAAGGGATACGACTAATTACTTTTCATCAATTTCGGTATTCAGGAGTAAAGTTTACCCCAGTAGTCGTAGTAGTTCGACGACACGTCTCAAAAAGGGGGACGAGTAAGTGATGAGACCTCTTAGACAGACATAAAAACCGTTACCTCCTTGATGCGTCTCCTCTTCCATTTCACCTCCTTCTACAAGAAAGAAATTCTCCTAGACATTTCTACTTACTTCACTTTGTGTCAACCCGTGTCCGACACAACAACGACAACAACAACACGATTCAGTGAAGACAGTGCCGTTTGAGAGCCACTGGGACATCTGATATCAGGTGGTCCGAGGAGACAGGTATCCTAAGAGGTCCATTCTTATGACCTCATAATGAGTCGGTAATTTTTCTTATGTAAACTTAGTCAAGATTACTCCACCTACTTTGACCTCGGATAATATGTTTCACTTCATTCGGTCTTTCTTTTTGTGGTTATGTCATATGATTGTGTTTATATACCTTAAATCTTTCTACCATTACTATTGGGAAATGCGCTCTGTCGTTTTCTCTGTGTCTACATATCTTGTCAGAAAACCTGAGAAACCCTCTCCCACTCCCACCCTACTAAACCCTCTTACCGTAACTTTGTACATATTATAGTATATTCTTTGATTAGCGGTCAGGTTCAAGCTACGTACTATGACCTACGAACCCCGACCACGTGACTCNATTACTATTGGGAAATACGCTCTGTCGTTTTCTCTGTGTCTACATATCTTGTCAGAAAACCTGAGAAACCCTCTCCTACTCCCACCCTACTAAACCCTCTTACCGTAACTTTGTACATATTATAGTATATTCTTTGATTAGCGGTCAGGTTCAAGCTACGTACTATGACCTACGAACCCCGACCACGTGACTCTACTGGGTCTCCCTATCATACCCCTCCCTCCTCTCTCCCCCCAAGTCCTACCCCTTGTGCACATATGGACACCGCCTAAGTACAACTACATACCGTTTTGGTTATGTTATAACATTAATTGGAGATTAATTTTATTTATTTAAATATAAAATTTTTTTCTTTTCCAATTTTTTTTTTCTTTTCTTATGACCCCACGCAAGGTACGGGAGGAGGTCCCCTAGAAGGACTGGGCCTGTAGTTTGGGTGCAGAGTACGGAGAACATAACCGTCCGCTCAAGAAATGGTGATCGTGGTGGACCCGTGACTCACCGGAACTTTACTTACATCGAATCTACTTAGGTGACTTATTTTACCTCTACTACAACCGTCAAAACTTATGTCCCAGGTCCTCTCCTTCGAAATTAACACTTTGTCCTCAGTTTATGTCTAATCACCCACGGAATCCGTCTGCTTTCTTTCTTCTTAGTACCTTATTTTTATATTTTCGTATCAAACCCCTTCATTAAGTTCTGTTTCAACTAACGAAGTTTTTATGACAATAAAGTTTTTTTTTAAATCTTAGTCGTCATAACTGTCCCTTTTGTTTACATGTTAAGATCTAGAGTGTAAAGTAATAGAGTTGAAGATAAATGGGGTTCCTGGTCCAGGAACACATCTTATCGTAGTACCGTGAGACCGGTATCTAGTAACTCCTTACCTACTGGTTCTCCGATATAGATTTACCTATATAAAAAAGAGAATTTTAATATCTTTATTACATCTATTTACTTATTAACAGGTAATTGTCCAACTTTACCCTTTATATGTCTGTACACCACCACCATGACTAATGAGTAAACAAATGGATTTGACTCCCTCAATAAGACGTTTTCTCTTTTTTTATGTTTCGTTGCTACTTTAAACTCTCAGATGTCTCTCGAACAGAAACAAGGACTGATAGGTAGAAAGGTACAAGGTTGTACCTTTATTTTATACCAAAGTATAGATTGGAAACTAAGATACTCGAGAAGATTATTTAACGGAAAAAGGAAACAGACTTCTCAAAAACAAGGAATATTAGTTTGTTAAAAGTTTTATATTTCACTTACAAAATTTTTAAAACATATATTGTATACACGTCATACGATGACGACAACGATTCAGTGAAGTCAGTACAGGCTGAGACACGCTGAGGTATCTGCCGTCGGGTGGTCCGAGGAGGCAGGGACCCTAAGAGGTCCGTTCTTGTGACCTCACCCAACGGTAAAGGAAGAGGTTACGTACTTCCGCTTTTCACTTTCACTACAGTGAGCCAGCACAGGTTGAGAATCGCTGGGGTACCTGACGTCGGATGGTCCGAGGAGGCAGGTACTCTAAAAGATCCGTTCTCTTGACCTCACCCTACCATAACGGAAGAGGCTACACGTCATATATCATAAAGTTTAAACAAAATCTCAATTTGTCCAAAAAAAACCAAAAACCAAAACGACATCAGTATATGTTTACATACTCAACCTGGTATTCTTTCCCACTCGTGGTTTCTTAACTACGAAAGTTTAAAACCACGATCGCTCTGAGAAGTCTTAGGGAACCTGTCGTTCCTCTACTTTAGTCAGTTAGGATTTCCTTTAGTTGGGACTCATAAGTAACTTTGACTTCGAAGTCATGAAACGGTGGACTACACTTCTCAATTGAGTAACATTTTCCGTGACTCCGATCCTTTCTAACTTCCGTTTTCTTCTTCCATCGTCTCTTACTCTACCAATCTATTGTAGTGCCTCAGTTACCCGTACTTGAACTCGTTTGAGACTCTTTATCATATCCTGTATCTTCGGACCGTACGATGTCAGGTACCCCAGTGTTTCTCAATCTATACCTCTATTAAGTACTTCTTACAACTTTCGGTAAGAAATCTTATGAAATTTTAGTAAAGATTTTCTCCTAATTTGTTTTATGAAGAAAAGAAAGAAACCGTATAAAAGGACTGTTAATTAACTCAAATATAAAAGGTATATCTAAATTTCTATCCCTATTAGGGTTTACGTGGATTAAAGGACAATTTTTTTTTTTTGTTTGATTATATAAACGACTAGTCTTTTTCTTTTAGTGATTGAAAGGATTTCCTATCGAGTATAGATATCCCTTTTCGTTCTAAGAAAATTGACTGTCTACGTTGTAACCTTTATTAAGTACAAACTGACTTGACTTACCATATTTTTAACAATTTCGTCAATCAATTTCAGATAGTGTGATGTCTCCCAAACGACGATTCAGTGAAGTCAGAACAGGTTGAGACACGCTGGGGGTGTCTGCCGTCCGAGGGGGTAGGGACCCTAAGAGGTCCGTTCTTGTCACCTCATCCAACGGTAACGGAAGAGGTTACGTACTTTCACTTTTCACTTTCACTTCAGTGAGTCAGTATAGGCTGAGAATCACTGGGGTACCTGACTTCGGGTGGTCCGAGGAGGCAGGTATCCTAAAAGGTCCGTTCTCATGACCTCACCCCACGGTAACGGAAGAGGTTGTCTCCCAAATTCATTCCTATTTAATGATCGAAATCATTTCTATCGTTCAAAGGAGAAAAGTTTCTCTTCCTGAAATAAAAACAGATACCGTAATTTTTTACAAGAAGACACATACACACAAATAGTACTCTTTAAAATAAATAACAATGTCATCCGGGAACAACCAATAGGTCAAATTTTTATCATGACATATGTACAGTAGGGTTTGAGGGTTAGATAGGATGGGGGGTTGGCATTCAAGTAAAACATTTAGACACTCAGAAAAAGATAAAACATTCATTCAAGTAAACATAGTAAATAAAACTCTAAGAAGTATACTCGTTATAGTAAACAGTAAGAGACAGATTGAATGAAGTGAATCATACTATTAGAGGTCCGGGTAGACTCAACGACGTTCACTGTAATAAATTAAGTGGTAAAAGTGGTGTGTGGTTATATTTGAGGTTTATCTAATTTCTGGATTTACATTCTGGTTTATGATATTTTGAGAATTCTCTTTTGGTACACGTTTGGTGAAAAACTACATTTAACGTCGTTATAGAAAAAGTTATGTAAAGGTTCTCATTACCTTTGTTTTTTTTGGTCTTTATTTGTTTACCTGGGTTAATTTGAGTCTTCGAAAACGTGTCGTTTCCTTTGGTATTTGTTTTACTTTTCTGTTGAGGGTCTTATCTTCTTTTATAAACGTTTACTACATTGACTGTTCTGTAAACAGAGATTTTAAACGTTTATCGAGTACGTCGAGTTATAAGTTTTTTCGTTTTTTGGGGTTAGTTTTTCACCTGTCTTCTGGATTTATCTGTAAAGAAGTTACTTCTGTACGTCTACCGGTCCTCCGTATACTTTTCTGTGAGTTGTACCGATTAATAATCTTTTTATATTTAGTTTTGAAGGTACTACATCATGGAGTGTGATCAGTCTTACCGGTAGTCGTTTTTTTAGATGTTTATTTACGACCTCTGTCACACCCCTTTTCCCTAGGAGAACGTGTTAACTACCCTTACATTTGACTATGTTGGTGATACCGCTTGTCATACCTCCAAGAGTTTTTCGATTTTTATCTCGATGACATACTAGGATGTTAGGATGAGGTCCGTATATAGACCTATTTCTGTACGACATTTTCCTACGTACATGGGATCACAAGTAATGTCTTGACAACTGTTATCGGTTCTGCACCTTCGTCGGACTTACAGGTGGTTGTCTACTTACTTGTTTCCTCTGTACCATGTATATATGTTACTTTATAATGAGTCAGTAATTTTTTTACTTTATTTCCGAAACGTCGTTTTACCTAGTTGGACTCTAATAGTATGATTCACTTCGTTTAGTCTTTTTCTTTCTGTTTATAGTACACTACAGTAAATATACACCTTAGACTTTCTTTTTACTATGTTAACGTGAATGAATGTTTTGTCTTTGTCTGAGTGTCTGAATTTACTTAAATCGCCCCACCCCGTACCCCACCCCACCCCCGTCCCTTTACATCGTCCCTCTCTATCTAACTCTCAAACTCTAACTGTATATGTGTGACGATATCAATTTTATTTTACGGAAAGGTAGTTTTCGTTTTGTTTTTGTTTCTCTTCCTGATTCCCGTTATCTCAATTGAGTGTTAGAAATCCATAATTATACCCTCTTTATAACAACGGATCTGAAGACCCATGTCACCTAATCAATTGACACAATTTTAAAGTACGACTCTTAATGATCTTCTCGATCCATTTTACATTTTTTAGATAGATAAACTTCGAAGACGTTTAGTTGAAGTTTAGTAGAGTTAGTATCCTCATAGTAATTCTAATAAGGTCTCACATTCTTTCGAAGATGGACAGTTTCTTTTTACACTTTATAAAATCTCCTTCTATTTTAGTACGTACGGAGTTTCTTAATAATGTTTATTGAAAGTTTATTTTATAGTCCGTTTTTTGTACTGGTCAGGATACTTATTAAGTTCTGACACACTTGTTTGGGTCCTCTTTATGCAATTATCCCCAAAATCTTAAACTTATTAGTTTTTGTCTAAAATTTTGTCGAAACAAGGTTTTTTGTTCGTAATTTATATAAACTTTTAGAACTTTCTATAGATATTCTGTCGTTACTTTTTTTTATCTTCTTTTTCCTCTCTTTCTTCCTTTTTCTCTCCTCCTTCTTTTATTTCTCTTTCCTCTACTCTTTGTTTTCTTTTTTCTCACTTTAACTTTCAGATCTCAACCTGTTTTTTATTTATTTTAATTTTGAATGACCTACTCTAATTACGGTCTTTTTCTGTTTTACCTTCTCTATTAATCACTTAACTTTTTACACAATCTACTTTGGAAAGTCTTATTACAGTCTGTTTATCTTTTTAACTTTATCTTGTCTTGTTATTTTCAATTAGGCACATTTTAATCTAAACTTCTTCATTGTTCCTCGTTCCCTCCCCTACCACTCCTTCTCTCTTTCTTCAACTCTTACCTCGTCTTTCTTACTAACTCCTCTATTACCGATTCTTTTAGTCTTTTAACCACTTACTAGAGTTTAAGTTCTTTGTGACATTAATATTAATCTTATTTATTGTCATTTAGACGTGGATCTTTATAATATATTGTTAACCGTTTTCGTTCTATAATTTCTCTTTTAGAATTTTTTTTTCAAAGTTACACTCTTTTCCGTCTAAAGGGTTGAAGAGTTATCTTTTTTATCCTCCGTCTACCATACCTTTAAAAAAGAATTTTTTTTTAATTTACAATTTCATTTTATTGTAGGTGGACTTTTAAAATATAGGTCGTTTTTAATAAGAAAGTTTAATTTTCTCTTAATATTATTATAAATCTGTTCTTAACTCAAATTCTTTAAATAGTGGTCGTAAGGATATTTTTTCTTCACGATTTTCTATGAAAGTCTCTCGTCTTTGATCGTGGTCTACCTTCTAGTTTCTAGGTCTTTCTTTATTTTCGTATTTATTTACTTTTAGTTATAGTTGACATCTTTTTATTGCAGAACACAAAGATATAAATCTTAATTTAAAATCGTCATCGTGTATTTATTCTTCTCCCTTTGTTTCCCGGGATTTACAGAACGTAACAGACTTTTATTCACAGTTAGTTATACTGAAACTATTAGACTCTTTACGTATATAAAGAGATTCCATCTCTTAGTGTTTAAAGTTTCCTAGTTTTGTCAATAATAAAATTTTTTAATCATTGTTTTTCGATCTTTTGATAATAACACACATTTTCATTAGAGAACATTGATTGGGCCTACCGTTTCTGTTCAATCGTTATCTTTCGATTTTTATAAAAGTTGATTTTCTTTTACTTTATGACGTATAGGTTTGTGCGTTCATTTCGAAAACGGGTCACCCTATTCAAGTCAGTGTATATTTCTCTTATTTCCTCCATCTTCAGTTAGTAGATTGGTAAGTAAATTTTTAAACTCCTTTTTTCACCATTTGGGTTTCTTTCTTTTACTACCTTTAATATATATTTTAATAATTTATTGCGTTTTGATTAAATTTTACCCTGAAGGGACCACCGAGTCGTTATTTCTTAGACGTCCTCTGATCCCAAGTTAGAGACTCACCACTTCTAGGGGACCTCTTTCTTTACCGATGAGTGAGGTATAAGAACGGACCTGTTAAGGTACTTGTCTCCTCGAATAACCCAACGAATTTTACTACTTGTGTCATGAGACAATAGACCTATGTGAATTTTTTTAAAAAAATTTGAACATCATTCTGACTAATTTTACTCTTTCTGACGTTTTTATTAATTACAATTCTTCCTTTTATATTTGTAGTGACGTCTCTGATACATGTAATTTGTCTTACGTTTTTCACAATATTTGTACAAATCGTTAAATTTTTAAATTAATTTCACTTGTTTAAGGAATTTTATCTTTTTGACTATGTTCTTTATTTTTTATATTTAGGTATTAAAACACACACAGTAACGTGTGTGTCTTTTATTTTTCGTTTTTCTTCCCTTTCTCTTTAAATTTTTTCTTCCTTCCCTCCCTCCCTCCTCTTTTCCTTCATGTTTTTTGTCGGCTTCCAGGTTTACCGAAGTACCAACTTAAGGTAGTTTTAAAGTTCCCTTCTTTACGGTTAAGAAATTGTCTCCTCATTTTCTCTTTAAATGAGAAATTTAGAAAAGAACTCCTGTCGTATTTAAGTAATGGTTCTAGACTAATGTTATTTCATTTTAATAACATAGATTTACGATTTTAAAATTGTTTGCTTTAGGACGTTTTATTTTTATATTATCCGGTACTATTGATAAACATAACCAAGTTTCATCCAAATTATAAATTTCCTTAGTAACCTAAATGTCGTAATTAGTTTATTTTTTTTAAAACACTTGTAAGGTCACCTACATAGGTCTCGTAGACCTGTGGTAAATTTATACATAGTTGTCATTCTTGTAACACTATATGTTTATAATTGTACACGTACGTACGATACAACGAAGTCACCACAGAGAAACGCTGGGATACCTAATATCGGGTGGTCCGAGGAGACCCAAGAGGTCCATTCTTTCGATCTTACTCAACGGTACGGAAGGAGGTCCCCTAGTAGAGTTGGGTCCCTACCTTGGACGCAGAGAACGTTAAGGACGTGACGTCCGTCTAATATGACTTGGTGAATCTTTCGGGTTTATAATTACGTCACTCTAATTTAAGTCGTCATTCTTACTCGTTCGATCTTTTATATATGTGTATTGTTGTTCAACGTGTTTCTATTACGACTAGTTTTCTTTGGTTATACCTACTTATTTACAACAAACTAAAGTAAGTATATTACACTTTTTGGTTCTTAATTTGGTCACAATTCCTACGTTCGAATCCACCATGTTTCTTTCCTTTTCCACCAATATATTTACGGTCCCAGTACTAATGAAAATTTTTCTCGATAATAACAACAACAACAAATAAACAATTCAGTACAGGTTTAGAAAACACTGGGGTATGTGACATCGGGTGGTCCTAGGAGACAGGTACCCTAGAAGGTCCGTTCTTATGACCTTACTCAACATTAAAGGAAGAGGTCTCCTAGAAGATCTGGATCCCTAGTTTGGGTACAGTGGGTGTATCATCCGTCTAAGAAATGGTGACTCGGTGGTCCCTTCGACCGTCTTTTCGATATCCTCCACATTGACTCTCCCTCGTCGAAGACCCTACAAGATAAAAAACTGGACCCACCCTAATATACCTATAAATAAAACACTATTTAGTAACTCGATGAATCGAAACAAAACATGTCAAAAAAGAAAACGTATTAAACACCGACATAAAGTATTTTGTAGAAATAGTCAGTATATGGTGAGTGTTCCTGTCGACATCTAATATCATAGTTTCCGACATAGTGTTTACACTTTTTGACTATAAATTTCTTAATCATAAGATCACTCAGTTCAATCGTTTACGTTTTGTATGGAAAAAAAACGGAAGGAAGAATAAATAAGGAGTACATTCCTGATTTAGTCGTAGTCAAGTCAAGTCAAGACAACGAGTCAGCACAGGCTGAGAAACGCTGGGGTACTTAGCGTCGTGTGGTCCAGAGGGACAGGTAGTGGTAGAGGGCCTCAAGTGAGTCTGAGTATAGGTAGCTCAGTCACTACGGTAGGTCGGTAGAGTAGGAAACGGCAGGGGAAGAGGAGGACGGGGGTTAGGGAGAGTCGTAGTCTCAGAAAAGGTTACTCAGTTGAGAAGTGTACTCCACCGGCTTCATGACCTCGCAGTCGAAATCGTAGCAAGGAAGGTTTCTTTAGGGTCCCGACTAGAGAAAGTCTTACCTGATCAACCTAGAGGAACGTCAGGTTCCCTGAGAGTTCTTAGAAGAGGTTGTGGTGTTAAACTTTCGTAGTTAAGAAGCCGCGAGTCGGAAGAAGTGTCAGGTTGAGAGTGTAGGTATGTACTGGTATCCTTTTTGGTATCGGAACTGATCTGCCTGGAATCAGCCGTTTCATTACAGAGACGAAAAGTTATACGATAGATCCAACCAGTAGTGTAATTCACAGAAAATTAAAGTACCGACGTTAGTGGTAGACGTCACTAAAACTTCGGGGGGTTTTATTTCAGACTGTGACAAAGGTGACAAAGGGGTAGATAAACGGGACTTCACTACCCTGGTCTACGGTACTAGAAGCAAAAGATTTACAANAGTCGAAATCGTAGTAAGGAAGGTTTCTTTAGGGTCCCGACTAGAGAAAGTCTTACCTGATCAACCTAGAGGAACGTCAGGTTCCCTGAGAGTTCTTAGAAGAGGTTGTGGTGTTAAACTTTCGTAGTTAAGAAGCCGCGAGTCGGAAGAAGTGTCAGGTTGAGAGTGTAGGTATGTACTGGTATCCTTTTTGGTATCGGAACTGATCTGCCTGGAATCAGCCGTTTCATTACAGAGACGAAAAGTTATACGATAGATCCAACCAGTAGTGAAAAGAAGGCTCCTCATTCACAGAAAATTAAAGTACCGACGTTAGTGGTAGACGTCACTAAAACTTCGGGGGGTTTTATTTCAGACTGTGACAAAGGTGACAAAGGGGTAGATAAACGGGACTTCACTACCCTGGTCTACGGTACTAGAAGCAAAAGATTTACAACTCGAAATTCGGTTGAAAAAGTGAGAGGAGAAAGTGAAAGTAGTTCTCCGAAAAAAGAATAAATTATAGTAAAACTTTAAGACTTATGAAGTGCTAATTCTCTTCTCACTGGAATCGGAGTCTTTTATGTGGTTTTCTAAAACGAGTACGATATTTAAAACTCTTGACACGAACTTTGTACTTCGTATTTGTATTTTGGTGTCGTCTATTAAGTGTTTAATGTTTCACTTATTTACTCAAATGGACACATCAAAATTTTCGTTGTACTTTTAACGTGACTTACGTAGAAAAATTTAGACGAAACTACACGTTTACGAAATCGTTTGTGAGGTAAGTGACCAATCTAACAGCGAAATCTAGCTAGTTTTGGTTCTACGAGGAATACCTTTTTTTGATCCGTAATAAGAGGAAAGTAATGAAGATTTTCGTGGGTAGTTATTCAAAAATAATTACCAAAGAGAATTAAAACTTGTTTAGTTTAGACTCCGTTTTAGACTCCATTCTTTCGTATAAACCCCTTCTTCCTGTACTCAATCCTTTCAACGTCGACTTTACCCGTCAAATCTTCCTTTCAGAGTAGGATTCTTTCGAGATTTAAACTTCCCTTTTTTTTTTTTCTATAGTTATATCTTAAGGTGGTCTTGAGTTTGTAAAGTCTTTTTACCTTCAGTATGAAGTGGTATATTAACAACGGCATGTAAGAGATTCAGTACATGTTGGAAACGTTGGGGTCCCTGACATGTGAAGTCCGAGGGGACAGGAAGTGACAGAGGGTCTCAAACGAGTCTAAGTACAAGTAACACAGGCACTACGAGAAATTGGAAAAGTAGAAGACGGTGGGGGAAGAGGAAAACTGAAGTTAGAAAGGGTTGTAGTCCCAGAAGGTTACTAAGTCGAGAAGTACAGTCCGTCGGTTTCATAACTTCGAAGTCGAAGTCGTCGTCAGGAAGGTTACTTATAAGTCCTAACTAAAGGAAATCGTCATTAACCAAAATAGCGGAACGACAGGATCCCTGAGAGTTCTCAGAAGAGGTCGTGGTGTTAAACTTTCGTAGTTAAGAAACCGCGAGTCGTAAGAAATACCAGGCTGAGAGTCTACCCATGCACTGATGAGATGGCACGTTTGAGGTTTTTCCAGCTCCACCCACTCTAAAGTTTCCTCTGCTCTTTCATTTTGTCTATCCTTTCCTTGTCTTTTCCTCTTTTAACTCTTCAAAACCTTTCCCTGTGTCAAAAATACTCTAAGACTCGTTTCCCGTCGATGTATCTTCTAATCTATGATTCTATCTTTTAATAACACGGGGTTCAGTTTGTGTTGAGTAGGGTGTATGTATGTATCACTAAAATTATAAACCACAAAAAAGGATGAGAAAAAATCCAAGAAAAGGGTTTATCCAGTAATGTCTCATAACTCTCATTAAGGGACATAGAATGTCATCTGGGAATTTCAGTGGAGAAATCGTATATTATCATACATATGCAGTTAGGGTGAGAGACTTAAATAGGGTCTACGAGAGGGGACGGTATTGGTTTTCAAACAAAAGATGTAGATTCTGAGATAAAGACGAAACATTACGTACTTAAACACGGTAAAAAATCTGAGGTACTCATTCGGTATTCACACACACACACAATGAGCGAGTTAGCACAGACTGAGAAACGTTGGGGTAGCTGACATTGGGTGGTCCGAGGAGACAGGTACATTAAGAGGTATGTTCTTGTAACCTCACCTATCGGTAACGGAAGAGGTCCCCTAGAAGGGTTGGGGTCCTAGTTTGGACTCAGAGGACGTAATGTCCGTCCAAGAAATGGTAGACTCGGTGGTTAAAAAAGTCTTAATATTTTTACATATAGGTTGATTGAAGATAGTCAGTTCTCTTTAGGGAAGACGACACTAATTCTCCTACTACCAAATTTTACCGAGGACCGTCTCTTTATGTTTTAATAATTTTTATCTTAGGACTACCCTTGGTAAATCGTCAAGTCCAGTTCAGGACGTTTCCCGGTCGGAGGTTCGTGAGACAAGGAGGTCGTCTCTCTAATCCCTTCGAGAACCAGGTCCCCGTCGTCTCCCGTGAGGTCCGGTGTAGTCCAATTCAACACCAGTGAAATAGAGAACAACAACTGCGTTTCAGGGCTCCGGTCCCGGGTCCCAAAAGGACGTCTTTACACAAATGTTCGTCCAGTTCCTGAACATCTGTCTATTGGTAATCGTTTTGTCGAAAAGATAACTGTTGTCTCGTTTCTTTCCACATAAACGTCTACTTAATAGTGAACGATGAATTCTCCCCCTTTTTTTTTTTCGAGTTGGTGTAGTGATTTAGGGTCGAAGGAATGGGGTCCTGACTTAAAAGACTCATTTTTCTTGACGAAGAACAAAAAGAGTGACAATGCAAGTGTGAAATGGTTACGTCTCTTTAGACGTCACTGTGAAAAGTCGGAAGTCGTTACGGTTATTTAATGGGTAAACACAGAATAACTCTACTTCTTTACTAAAATACGACCTTAAACCTTTTTTTGTTTTTTGTTTATTTATCGTTCTTTCATAAATTTAGAGAACTCGTTCTGAACCCTCATGAAATAACGGTCCCTTTCCTCTAAGAGTTTTTTGTCGACTCTGAAAGACCAAACTTGGACACAGTACTGGAATTCGGACGACTATAAACCTCACTTTAAGATTTATGTATTCCTGACTTGTGTCTTCTTTCCCTTCTAGGGTTCTTCACCTCCGTTCATCTCCTTTTCGTTTTCTTTTGGTTAGGTTTTTGTTTGTTTGTTTTGTTGAAGTTCGTTGTTTTGACACCCACTAGTCTTGGGTGTCCTTACCTTTCGAATCGACGACTTGTACAAATTTCGAAACTTCTGACATCGAATAAAGTCGAGTCTCACACTACATTGACCACGTATCTTTGACCCCTCTTCATTCGAATAGGACTGTACCGATGAAAATACGATTTCTTCCCTTGACCGTAAAAGTGATTTCTTCTTTTTAGACTTGAACCTTTAGACACGTACCCATTTATACTCGACAGAGTAATCTTTCTATGAAGAGTTAATCAAAAGAAAAGTAGGGAGAACGAAAGCGAGAGTCGAGAGAATACGTGTGGCGGGGGGGCGGAGGGGGGGTGGGTGTGTGTGTGTCTCAAGACGTGATCGGTTCCCAGTCTTTCCAAGGACGGCTAAAGAGAGGTATCTTCAGAACTGTTACACCGTACACGTCACAGGTGTTACTGTACGGTGAGTTTTAGGGAGGGAAGGCTAACAGGGAGGGAAATTTCCTCTGTCGGTTACACTTACTTTGTGAAAAAAAGGGGTCCCTGTAGACTGAACGAAAATAATTGGGTCTATGTTTCACGGTGAGTCTCCGAAGCCTGTCAGCTTAAGAAATAAAGGAATTGACCGTTAAGCAAACTGGGAGTTCTTATCATAATTTCGAGGTAGCACAAAGTATAATAAATATAATACGAGGGTGACGAGGTGTTTCGTACGAAGATTTTTGTAACAGTACACGACATTTCAGAATAATGTTCCTGCAAACTTTGCCAAAGTAGAATTGTACGAAGACAGTGAGTTTAACCTTTTGAAATACGATCAAGGAAAGGTTCGACAATTTCTAATCGAACTACATCTATTCTGATAAGGGGTTTGAGTAATAGACAGAAGGTTTACGTGGAATTCCTGAGGAATTATTTCAGTTCCAATGTGCTTCTCATAGAATGACTTTTGGTCACTTACTGATAATTATTTAGACGTAATCTCTCCTCAATAAAGCAGAGACGGAGAGTAGAAATGTTACTTACCAGGAAGAGAAAATAATCCAAAAAGTTTGTTATTCCGATAAAGAATTAAAAGGGACCACCGAGCTTACCATTTCTTAGGTGGACGTTACGCCCTCTGGACCCAAACTACGGACCCAGCCCTTCTACAGGACCTCTTCCCTTACCATTGGGTAAGGTCATAAGAACGGACCTCTTAAGGTATCTGTCTCCTCGGACCACCCGATGTCAGGTACCCCAACGCTTCTCAGCCTGTACCGACTTGCTGAAAGTGAAATGAAGTGAAATATAATGGTTATTTAGACATCGTTGACCAACCTTCCTCGATCTTTTATTGAGGTGGTCAAATATTTGTCTACATCCGGTGGATGAGATACAGTGGGGTTTTAATTTTGAGGTCGGGTGGGGATAGAAAGAATTGTCGAATATTATGTGTGTGTGTGTGTGTGTGTGGAAGAAGGATTTATTTTTGTACTTATCAAAGGTAGTCTAGTAATACGAAAATCAAGACCACCTTCTTTTAAGGTCAGGTATATTAATTACATTTCCCATAAAGAGGTCAAACATGTCTAGATTTTTACGGTCCGTGAACGTTTGAATCATTAAGATGACAGTGGACATAGAGATTCATTGACCTTAAGGTGGGTTACAACAAGGATGATAAATCAATAAGTGATTTAGACGTGGAAAGGATGATGTGTGTCAATTATAGTGTACAACGAATACATTCTTAGTGGAGAAATTAAGACCTTAGTCCGAAAGATTGAAAGGGCGTAAGAGGACAAAAGAAGTGGTCTGACTTCTGGGGTCTTAATAAACCTTACACCGAAATATAACATAGGATTCAGTAATCCACCAATCAGTGCGTCAGCACTGACCCCACTCGAGTGTTGAGAAACACTTCGACACCTGATATCGGGTGGTCGGAGGAGACAGGTACCCTAAGAGGTCCGTTCTAATGACCTCACCCAACGGCAAGGGAAGAGGTCCCCTAGAAGGGTCGGGTCCCTAGTTTGGGTGAAGAGACCGCAATATCCGTCTAAGAAATGGTAGACTCGGTGGTCCCTTCGGTGGAATATCTCAGTACTCCTCCAAGACAGTATTCCATTCTATACATTCACCTTAGGAATGTATAGACAAAAATGGCGTATGTGGTTTCACATGCGTGTAGAAATTTCTGAAGACTTATTGTCTCTTTACAAAATAGTCACAAAGGAATTCTTGTGACCTCACCCCACGGTAAAGGAAGAGGTTACGCACTTTCACTTCTACGAGTCAGCATAGGTTGAGAATCGCTGGGGTACCTGACGTCGGATGGTCCGAGGAGGCAGACACCTTAAAAGGTCCGTTCTCACGACCTCACTCAACGGTAACGAAAGAAGGACTTTCTAGGATCGGTCCGAGTGTAGAAAGCCAACTTTCGAAAAATGGTCCCAAGAAAGTTCATGACCGAAAGATTCTCACTAAAAGAGTGGAAAGACTACATTCAGATTTTAGGTCACATACACTTAGTAGACATAAATAACTAGTACAACCCCATTCGGTTTTAGTGGTAGACGTCTGTTTATTAGTATAATTATCATTATCACGACGTCGTCCGGTTACTATATACCTGGGATGTCTCCAACTTACTCAGACTTGAGTATTATTACAACGAATTAGACGTGGAAGTATGTGAACTTATACTCATTTACCTTAGAAACAAGGGACCCAATGTAGAAGAGTTAGCTCTCTGAGTGGGTGACAAATTACAGAAGGACCATCGGACAAGGTGTAGGGTCAAATCTCGGGTGTCAGTCGTCGAAAAGGTTACTCTTTCCTGTTTAGACCGACGTTTAATATGTCTTTTTGTACTTTATTTCAAAAGAGTTACAGAGAAGGTAAAACAAAAGACTTTCTGCAAGACGCGACAAAACCAAGACACCAAGAGGGTTTCCTTCGGTCGGAACGGAAGACAGACGGAAGAGGGGTGCAAAGGGAGGACACACTGCCTGTTCACTACCTCTCCTTCCCGTCCACGGTTCCTCCGGATCCCCCACTCGTCATCCCGTCGCCACAGTGGCCGAGGACGACTACCGTCGGGGTACGTCGTCCCCTGAAAGTTCCCACCCCATTCATGCCAGTGAGGTCTACCAGGGGGGTACTGATTAGGGTCACTGGGGCCCCCCTAGGCAGGACTACCCCTTCACTTGTTGAGTGGCCTTTTTTCTCTAAATTCTCTGTCTCCAACGTTTACTTGGATATTGACTTTCGGAAATTTTATAAAAATACAGGACATTCTCTCCTAGTATTTTCGTCGTGTACTTTATTTCTTTTATAGTTACTGTAAAATATGTAAAATTTAATCACTATTACTCATGACATATAAAATTGAAGGTAAACGGTAGAAAATGTACGACATTTAAAAGTCCTAGAAGGAGACCGAAGACAAAGTGACTCTATGAACCTCTAATTTTTTTTTTTTCATATAGTTTTGTATGAATTTTTTGTTGAGTTTATAGTATATATACAAGTTACGGAAGACCTTAAACACTAAGTGACCCCAGGACTCTGGTTACATATATATGTTCGAAAAGAAACTGAAGTCAAGAACGGAACAACTAGGTGAAGACTTGGTAGATTGGTCTTTGTCCTTTCATGTCACCAGTTCATTGTGTAAATATAAATCTAGACTTAATTTTGGGGTCTAGGTAGTAAACGATCTGTAAATTTAAAGATATTTTCACTTATATCTTAGACGGATGGTTACGTCCTCTCCGTTCTCTGTACCCAAGTCAGGGACTCAACTATTCTAAGGGACCTCTTCCTTTACCGTTGGGCGAGGTCATAAGAAAAAAAAAAACTATGAAGAGAAAAAAAAGATAAAAAAATAAAAAAATTAAAATTTTAGAAATTAAGAATGTACACAAGGGTTTGTACTTGGGGGGAGGGTGGAGGGAGGGGTATTGTAGAGAGACCCAGTAGGGGTACGTGGTCGGGGTTCGTACGACATAGGACGCAGTCTGTATCTGACCGCTAAGTTAAGAATGTACTATCATATGTACAATCTTACGGTAAGAGGGTTTAGTAGGGTGGGAGAGGGAGAGGGAGACTCTGGTTTCAGGCAATATGTGTCGACACAGAAAAAAGGACAGAACGTATGTCCCAGTAGTAACGGTAGAAAGATTTAATGTATATATACACAATCATATGACATAACCACAAAAAGAAAGACCGAATGAAGTGAGACATATTAGTCGAGGTCAAAGTAGGTAGAGTAGTCTTGACTAAGTTTACTTAAGAAAAATTACCGACTCATTATGAGGTAACACATATACATGGTGTCGAAAGAATAGGTAAGTAGACGACTACCTGTAGATCCAACAAAGGTACAGGACCGATAATATTTGTCACGAC